>JARWCS010226025.1:0-21936 GCA_034783895.1 Geukensia demissa
ACCAACATCTGCTTATTACAAAAAAATTTCCTATAGTAGAGTGTTCACATGTTTTTCTCGCATGCAACTACCCATTAAGAAGTCTTATGTATACACATATGACATGGCATTATTGTCCAAAAACAATACATATACTTTTCTAGCACTTAAAAATTCTTATTCAAAAGGCAAGTGCTAAGTAAATTTACCCCCTCTCCCAATTTTGCATTTCCTTAGTTATTACAGCTGACTTACCAAAACCATATTACTGGAATGCATATCTATCGTCTTGACAATTATTTCCACCTATATGAACTAACAATACACAATAATTTGTTAAAATCTCATTTGTATACATTTTTTATTTTACAAAAATCGATTGCATGTAAATGATTATGTCGGACTCATTACAATTTAATTTCTAATTTTTTAAAGAAGTAACATGTGGCAAAAAGAAATTTTTGTTTTATATGCAAAACTTACCTTCTTTTTTCATTCACACGCAATATAACATAATACACATAGGTGAGTGACCTCTCGTAGGAAATGTGATACCGCAAAACGTGTGTTAAATGTCTGTAACGTTCAGCGCAAATATTTCATTCATAGAAGTTATCAAACAATTAACCGGAAATTCAACCTATATAATTACTATTTATTTATTTAGTTGTGTATTGTGCCAATATGAGCCAAACAAATACAACATAAACATTTTTACGATAAGAGTCAATCTTTAAGGGGCGATTACTCAGAAAAAAAGGTACCCGCATCCTTTCGCTCCAAATGTAACGAATACGCGATAACAAGGTTTTCGATGAAAGGGGAGAGAATTCCGTAACGGAAAAAAATGTTGGATATGGCCCTCAGCAAGCAATAGTTCATGTCTGCCTGGTACTTGTCCCCAAAGGTCATTACGACATGTCATGTACAGTTTTGGGCATAAGAGTTATAAAGTTTGCGATACAGTAAGGTCTACCGAGAAGGTTCTCGGGTAGACCTTAATAATAATAATCGGATGAAATACAGTAAGGTCTACCGAGAAGGTTCTCTGGTAGACCTTAATTAATAAATTTAATTTGTACATGACTAGCTTCTCATCCACCTACATGTTTAATATTTAAATTATGAGGTTGTTTGTGGATTTTACTATTATTTCAAAGATTTTGCCAAAATCCAAAATAGAAACATATTTTTCCTCCAAAAAAATTAGGTTGGATTGGACGATAATCTATAAATTAATTTTAGAAACCCTAACAAGCCTGACAAATATTTATCAACATATAAATGCAAAATTCATTTACATGTAAATCTATTGGCATTTGACAGTGAATTTCCAGGATCATTGGTGGGAAAGGTTCAATGTCATGTGAGCCTGCAACTTTCTTTCATCATATGCACATGATGAAGTTCGTTTATTCCTGTTCCATAATTTTAAAGAATCATTTCTAAGTGGTTTTCATAGACCAGCTTATCATAGGATTAATTCATACGGATTTTCCCTTAAAACGTCTAAATTGTTATAGTTTATCATGCTGGTTTCAACATTTCTGGTCTAATTTTAGAGATAGTCAGGCCTAATATAAAACATTAGTTATTCAATAAATGAGAGTTGGTTGAACTTTTTGAGAAATAAATTGCTTTCTTTATATGCTTCTAATTTTTTTCTTTGAAGAATTACTACAATTTCCGATATTATTTACGATTTTTTTTACCAGAAGTTTTCCCAAATGTCGAAAAATTAGAATTTAAAAAAAAATGATGTTTTCCCAAAATACAGAAAGTGACGAAAAATTAGAGTAATTACAGTATACTGTCAAACAGTATGAATGCACATTTTACTAATTTACATTTGGTATTTGAAAAAATATAAAAATAGGAAATGTAGCAAAATTGTCCAGAAGACAGCAATCCAACAAATGACAATCGAATTCAAATTTCTAAGTTCCCTTTACTGCCTTAAATAATGAGCTCAAGTCCATAACATAAAAAGAGCTGCAAAAAGCCCCCAAATGCAAAATGTGAAAATATTCATAAAATACGACAATCGCACACTTTTCTCTGTAATAACTAGATGGGTCTGTCGTCGGCAAGCCAAAGGTTTAGTAAATGTGGCATGTTAACTTAACTATCAGAATCCTAGTGTTTTGTTTAGTGGAATGAAGAAGCAGCCTGATAGTTGTCGGTGAAGATACAAACAATTTATTTGGGAATTGTCTAATATAAGAGAATTTGATGTCATTATAACTGGTATTTAATCAATAAATGTGTTTCAACTGATCAATGTCTAAGATGTTTTAGAACAATATAACCATAATGACTAAGAGTAGAAAAAAAACTGTAACAGTTCTTCAGAACCACAGGACTCGCTTGCTCTTGCCGTTATCCATATTGAATAGTTTCAAATGGGATAGCTGCAGAATGTCTCCTTAACCACAGGTGCGGGAAGCCGTTTTATATGACTATATACCTAAAAAATGGTCAAAATGGGGACATTTTGAAAAATGTATATAGGAATTGAGGGGTGAAATGTTTACTTGAAGCCTGTCCAGAGGTTTAATAGTATAGTCCATTAACTTTCAGCTGAGCAACCATTTGATTTTTAGGAACATGGAAGAAACTGTCGATCCTGTTCGATTTACATTTTCAGTCTGCTGTTTTCCGCTTGCAAGCGTCTTTATTTTTTATGAATATTTGACAATGTCTGAACTGTGTTATTGCTTATTAGTTTATTTTTTCTTCACAATGTTACGCCTTCCATTTTTTTCATTCTAAGTGATAGCAAATTCCTTCCACGTCCCCTCTAAATATCTAATAGTTCCCCCTTTAATGCTTAAAAGGACATTTTAGCCCATGCCTTATGCATCAAACCTTTTTGTTTTAAATTCCTTCTTAACCGAAAAATAAATATCAAATGGTTTCTTTCTTAACTGTTTTTAGTCACAACATTCCTAAATGCAACAGCTTCAGTTCAAAATTATTGATTATGCGGAGCACCAGTTAATTACCGCTTCAGATGTGTTTTTGCCGGGAACGCGAAAAGTTATCGACTCTCTGTTCGAGTAGGGTGTTCATCTTATATAAAGTTTTATACTTGCTTTGTCAGTAAGAAATGCAAATACTTTTAGTTGTTAACAGGGTAAATGGTTAACTTTCGCTTTTGTTTGATAGAAATACTAATCCGTAACAAGATACAAAATACCAATGTTGAATAAATATAGAAAATCTTGGGTATTCTGTACATTTCAAGGAGTAACAGTAGCATTAAAACCAAAACATAGAAAGTCAAAATTCCAAACAAAGCAAATGAAACAATCTGATCCAAGCAAACCGAAATGGGAAGCCAAATCCGGCAACTACTAAGTGCAATACTTTTCGAAGCCTATCCGTTTTTTCTGTGTTTTACAATTAAAGCAAATTAGCACATTTCTGTAAATTATAGTCTGATAAATTTCATGTCGGAAAAGTCTGACAGCTTGGCTGGTGAATTCCCTCGAGGACATGATCTCATCTTAGATAATAAAAAATACGACATGAAATTTCACATCATATTAAAAACCTTTACTATTTATTATTAAGTATAATTGCTGACGATTGTCAGGTCGGAGGCAAAACGTCTAGAAAAAAATCAGTCTGCAAATTTTAATATGTGAATAAGTCTCCAGTGGTTTTATATGTGGTTTGTATGCAGAAATATCCAGTATTCTATGACTAGTTTTAAATGAAAAATAATACAATGTTCACTTCGAAATGAGCACAAAACTCTTTTGTCGAAATAGTTGTTTCTGTAAAGAATTACATTTTTTTAAATTAGGTCTGAAATTCCCCGTAGGAATTTTTAGGTACAAAAATTTTATCAATATCAATAAACCAAGATGAATAACAATAGTATCGAATGTTTAATAAAGTATACAAAAATATATATAACATGTATAAAAATGGAATGTCGAATTTTGACCTAGTCTAATATGCGACATTCGCCAATGTAGTATATATTTAAAGAATATTAGTGTAAACTAAAATTTTAATGAAGAAAACTTTGCTATCTTCATGTTTTAGGCATGATATTCGACATTCGAAAGTTGAATGTCGAATATTTCCAACATTCAGGTACAAATGCATGCACAAGAAAAGGTAACATGATATGCCGACTTTAAGAAATTACTCCCTGCTTCTGACAGCTAGTAGATAATCCAAACACAATTGATAACAAACAGTATTCTCTTAGACAAAGATCTTGATCAAAAGCTAGCCCGTCAAAGTTACAGTAAAATTAACCAAATGTATGATTTTTAAAAATTGTTATAACGATAAAGTACATTGATGAGTTTATTCACGAAAATTATACTAATAAATTAGGGGTATGATGTATTAACTGTTATAAGGAGCACAGTTTCACTCATAAAAAAGCTAAAACTCCTATATGTATCTACCATGACTAACGTCGGTATGATAATTGCTTAAAACTTCTTAATGACAATTGTTGAGCCTTGAATATAAAACGGAAGGTATCGAGACTGTAAAAATATGACATTCAATGGTGAACACTGTAAAAGTTTTTTAATTTATCAACGGAATTGCGTAATACAGACTGAAAACACTTTAAGGTACACACACCACAACAAATAAACTTATAACAACCGCTCGATGTGTGTTAAAAATAGAATAAAGTTTTATATATATAAACACACACACTTAGTAACCCAAAGAAAGCCATTACTATTCCAGCCTGCCAATAAACACGTTTAAACTAAACGTAAAAAAAATCAAATGGAACTGCAAAATTTATGTATTTATAAAGAATGGAAACTGAAACAAAGCGTAGGTTTGAACTGGTTTCAACTCTACATTTCCTACTGATCATAAATAATATTAAAATGTTAAGTATTTCAAATCATTTCCGCTAAATAAATATCACAGATCATTCATTTGAACAATAAACCTGTGTTTAATACTTTTCGTTAAAACATAAAATCAATATGTTAGAAAGTTGATGTAGTACATATATATTTACAAGGAAGTACGATGTCTGTTAACATATGATTGGCTGCAAATTTTATGAGTAACAGCAGGAGCATGAAGGAGAAAGATTTTTCAAATCGATCTTCTCGTTAACGTTTACTTTAACGTCATTAATTGATGATTGCTGAACTTTGTTCCATTTGATAATTATACAACATGAATAGGGTTTTAGCTTTAGTCTTGTATTGTATGAGTAAAAATCTAAATGGGAATGTCGAATGCTGTTCGATAGTTGAATGACGAATGCTGTTCGATAGTTGAATGTCGAATGCTGTACAAGCCTAACATTTGACATTCGCCGATGTAGTATACTCTTATAGAAAATAGTGTAAAACAAAATTTAAATGTAGAATATTTTGCTCACGTCATGAGTCGGGCATTATATTCGACATTCGAAGGTTGAATGTCGAATATTTGCTACAAAAGCAGGCATAAGAAAAGATAACATGATTTGCGAGTTTCAAGATTTTCCTATGGATCATAGTCTGTTATTGAATTGTTTAGTATTTCAAATCATTTTCGCTAAATTAATATCACAGATCATTCATTTGACCTGTGTTTCATAATACTTTTCGTTAAAAAATAAAAATCAAGATGTTAGAAAATTGATGAAGTACATGCATATACACAATGCCAGACGATGTCTTCTTTCATATGATTGGCTATAAATATTATAAGTAACAGCAGGAGCATGAAGCAAAAGACTTTTCAAAACGACCTTCTCCTTAAAGTTTATTTAACGTCATTATTTGATGATTGATGAACTTTTTTTCATTTGATTATTATAAAACTTGAATTAGGTTTTAGCTAATGTTTAAAGAGCTTAAATTAACAAGCAATTTTTATAAAAAGAGAAACAAAGATTTACACAAAATGGCGAGCTATAAAAGTACTCACTATAAGATGTGATGACATTCAACTCTAAGAATAATCAGCCAATTCAACTGTAAAAATAAATGTTGAATTTTTTAACTAGTCTAACATTAGACATTCGCCGATGTATTTGAATCTTGTATGGTATAAGTGAAAATCAAATAGGAATATCAAATGTTGAACTAGTCTGACATTCGGCAAGCAAGAAAATAGGTGTAAACCAAAATTTAAATGTAGAATATTTCGCTAACTTCATGTGTCAGGCATGATATTCGATATTCGAAAGTTGAATGTCGAATATTTACTACCTTCAGGTACAAGTGCAGACATCAGAAAAGATAATATGATTTGCGAGTTTTAAGATTTTCCTATGGATCATAGTCTGTTATTGAATTGGTTTGTGTTTCAAATTATTTTCGGCTATAGTAATATCACAGATCTTTTCATTTGAACAACAAATCTATTTAAAATATATCTCGTTAAAAATTAAAATCAATATGTTAGAAAGTTGATGTTGTATATGTAGACAAACAAAGCCAGACAATGTCTGCTTTCATATGATTGGCTACAAATTTTATAAATAACAACAGGAGCACGAGGCAGGAAGACTTTTTAAAGTCAAGTGTAGAATACCCATGCGAGAGTTCATACGTGCATAGTCCAAAGAGACAAGACAAATTCAAACTAGATGATAAAACGTAAACAAAGGGAACAAAAGCTTGGAATCCACAAACGAGAGTGGGATCAGATGCTCCCGTCTTGAGCTCAAAAACCGTCGTGGAATTCCAAATCTCAAATCCGGGTAAACGTCAATACGAGAAGAGGTCATACCCGTTACAGGTCCATAACTAGTTTAGATACGCTGATACCATATGGATCAACTAATTCGTGATGGCGACCTTAAAATTTTTGGAGGGACGACTTCAAGCTTGATTGGATGTATCCTTGTTGTAGTAATTTATGTGACAACAGCAATGCTCTCTTCAGAAAACCCTGATACTTGGAACAGGCACGAGAGTATCGAATCAACTGTGAAACATTAACCCCGTTGGCAGGGGTTTATGTTTCACATGTAAAATCATTTGACCTTCCCGTTAAAGTTTACTTTAACGTCGTTACCTGATGATTGATGCATTTTGTATTATTTGATAATTATAAAACATGAATCAGTCTGTTTTTTAGATTTTTCTTATGTATAAAGAACTCAAAATTAACTCGCAATTCTGACAATAACAGATATAAAGATTGACACAATACGGGATCTATAAATGGACACAAAATAAGACGTGATGACATCCAAATTTGAGAATAATCAGCCAATGAATATAACAATGAAAAAAGGAGTCACAGTAACTTAAAACAACAAATTATCTGGACAATTGCTTCCTGATTAGGGACAGGCAAAACAATATGGTGGTGTAAAACATGTTTGTAGGAGTACAAACCCCAAAATCTGACAGTAATGTAACAAATCGGCATAAAAAAAATCTAACTGTATTCTTGTTACATAGTATACATGTTCAACTTCAGATAACATGGTCAGTCGACCTCATATATTAACTGTTACTGACAACAATTCAATTGATTACAAAACTCTTTCTCTTAGTCCAAGACATTTATCAAAACATTCTATAACGCAGTTATGCCAAAATAAAACGTATTCTCTACATACAGGACGAAATTTAAACAATTTAGTTTTTATGTAAAATTCTTAAAAGAGAATCAATTTATTTTATTCAAGTAACGGATGAGCCTACTTGATTGCGTTCAAAGGACAAGGTACAATACGGATGGTTTTTGGCCCCCTCTTCAATTAGCCTTATATTTTCCATATTAAAAGGTAAGGTATAGTAGCCTTCCAAACTGAAATGTTTTTTTGTTTCTGATAATCTTTGGTTGCCTATCAACGGATTTTAAATATACCAAGATACATGGGGAAAACCTTTCAGTATCCAAGATATTGGCTGATATCATTGGATAACGTCCTGCTTTAAGAGTATATGGCAACTTGCTTAAGTCATAACTGGATTTTGTAAAGAACATTTACAAAAGAGAACTAACTCCAAAAGTTCGTTGGAGAGAATCAAGGGTTACATTTTGTATATTTCAAAGAACCGAGATAATCCAGTAAACTCTCACTTTGTATTATTATGCCAAGTCTCTAAGTATTTTAGTTTTTGAAATACATTAATAAATGTCAATTTGAAAACATTAAGAATGAAAGTAAGACACAAGATCTGTCCTGCTTCCTGAAACCAATATCATAAAAAATCGTTTAATCTATAATACAATAAATAAATAGTAAAAATATCATACATGTCCACAGTTGAATACAAAAAAATCGACATCGAGGTTCGAAATGCAAACGCTTGTTCTGAAAGTGACAACTCTAACCAATACGCTATGCCTACTTAACGATAATTAGTGAATAAATCAGTAAAAATGTACATATAGATTTTGCTTAATATCAAAATACAAATAAATATCTTATATGTATTAAAAACTTATTGCTTGTTCTTTGATTTTAAATCGATTCGTCAGTTTTCAAAATCGGCACGCTAACCATTTATACAATAATATTGTGTTTTCCATGTAATATGCCAAGACAAGTCCCATGGTTTAAATGCATAAAGCATGACCCGGAAGTGAGTGCATTATGCCATCCAACCTTGGGATATATTGTAGCATATTACAAGGATTACACAATATTATTGTTGTTATTCCTCTGAATGTTTACGTTATTGTCAATCAAAATGAGAAAATCCCGCCAATGAATTATCACTTGATTTTTCAAAGACCGCCTTACATGTGCCGTCCCGTCACCGTTAACGTTCCGATATTATTGTGATATAAAACAAGTCAATTTTGCAACAACGTTTTTTTCAATTTTTAGGGTCCCGACCAACGTGAGGCATGATATTGTCTATTGAGTATGATTCTGCGTTATGAAAAGTGTTCAAAGCAATTTTGCTTTCTGTCAATCACGTTGGCGGATGCATTAAAAAAAGAAGAAGTTGATGGCAAATATCGCATTTGTTCCCTAATTTTCCGTTTCTATGATTTGACGTCATAAAAATGGACTAAGGTAAAAATTACATTAAAATACTAGGCATGTGATATAATTGTGATGTTTGGTCATCATTTTCTTCCTTTAATTCGTATGTTCATCATAATTTTTTTTCTGAAATAAGGGGGACCAAAAATGGGCCTTATTTTACCTTGTCCTTTATGAGCTGTATTTACAACATTTCCGTAAAATGTTTTGGTCTTGATACCCATTCGTTTCCATGTCTTCAGCTATATTACTTCACTAAATATATTAATGAAAAATGTATTGGGGATGTTCATACACCCCCTGGAACGTAAAAGGTTCCCAACCAGACGCACACGCTTCACACGTTACACGCACACAATTTGCACGTGTCACGCCAACCACACAATACACGCTGCACGTTGCACGTTATACGCAAAAAAGAACAGTTTCAACCGTGTGATTTTATGTCAAAATAAAATACAGATGAAAAAATTTACGAAACGAAAAAGTACTGTTTTGTAGGATTTAATAATACCAAAAAACATATGTTGTACATATATGTCCTCTTAACTTATAAAAATATTTTAAACGATTTAAAACGTTTAAATGCATATACTTCCCACTTTAAATTCTTATATTATGAAAAAATGACATATTCTCAAGAATTCCTCAAATTATACCACAAATCTTCATAACATCAAAAATACCTTGTCACTAAAAAAAATAATTAAGCACTATGTATTCCTGTTTTATGTCAGAATCATAATTTATAGTTATTGAATGAAAAATACAATAAATTCTTCGGTTACCAAAAACTTGCAAATAGAAATTATAAATACCTTGTGGCAAACCAAAAAATATAGATTTAGTAAAATGTATTCTAGTTATTAGGTCAGAATTATATATTCTTAATGTTATAAGCAAAAATTTTTAAGTCCCAGGAATCTTTATCAAATTTTTTTTCAAAAATCTGAATAAATTTCTTGTTGCGAAATAAAAATAATATGGGTTATATTTAGTCTATTCATCTCTTAAGGTCAGAATGATAAATTCTGAAAGAAAATTAGCATAAATTCTTTAGTTGCATGGATCTTTAGAAAGAAATTTTCCATAATTGGAACAAATGTTTTTTCGCGAACTAAATATATTCTGGATTATACATTGTTTATTCATTTCTTAATGTCACAATTATAGATTCTGAATGTTATATAGCTTAAATTATTTAGTCCCATGAATATTTACCAGAACTTTTCCAAAAATTTTAGCAAATGTCTTGTCGCATCTCCTTAAGGTCGGAATTATAAATTCTGAATGTAAAATAGCATAAATTCTTTAGTCGCATGGATCTTTTCAAGAAATTTACCAAAATTTGAACAAATGTCTTGTCGAAAACCAAAATTATCTGGATTGTACATTGCATATTCATGTCTATTTGTCAGAATGTAAAATAGCTTATAAGTATAAATTTGTAAGTTGCATAAATTTACCCTCAAAATTTTAAAAAATGTGAAAAAAATATGTTGTTCAAAACAAAACAAACATTGGATTGAACAAGAGACATGTACACGTCTCTGGATAATGAGCATTACTTTATGCTGTTAATAAGTCATGATTATCATTATGGAATGCATCATTCCATAATTTTGTCACATAAATTTATTCAACAAATTTTCCCAGATAGAATAGTGATGATATATCGCATTCTGAAAATCATCTGGATTGAACATTTTTGAAGATCCTGTCGGGTTCAATTTTTGATGATGAGATCATAAACGACAGAAATTTATCGATAATTTGACTTATTGTCGAGGCGTTCTCTTTATTATTAAAATAAAAAGGTAAATAATTTGATATATATATAAACAATAATAGTTTTAAGATACTTTCGTTTCATGAAGAAATAATAAAAGAAATTAAAATCATTACGTTACACGATTAAAGTCGACCAATGAAAACCATTAAACGATGCACGTTTCACCATGCACAATTTGAACCACACGATACGTGATACACGTTACCCGCAAACCACACGCACACGATCCGCACGTCACACGCACATGATTCACACTTTACAGGCACACGATTTACACGTTACACGTTTTGAGGGAAATTTTTACGTTCCAGGGGGTGTAAATGGTTCGTTGATAAATTAAGCAAGGCAAAAATTTCGCAATGATTTCGCAACGGTAGTGATATTTGCTTCAGACATTAAGTACATAAGTCCGTTATACACCAAAATAATCATTTTAGATCATTTAAGACGTAAGAAATATCAATAAACATCTATGTATTGATTACAACATTCATGTAAATATTTGCACATTTTATAAAAACGAAAAAAACACATTCAACCCAGAGAGCTTCTGAGTATTAAAAACAGCAAGCCTTTGAGTAGACAAAGTATAAAAGTGCTCTTATTCGACGATACAGTGAGAATTAATACAAATATCAATCAAAATATTTTTATCACGGTCTAAGCAGTGAGTCTACCTGCTCCAAGCTTCAACTATGTAGCGGATAACTCAGAGCACGTCACAAGGCAGAACTCTGTTGTTCTTGGGCTGTTATTCTGAAATAGAAAATGGAACTTTTGGAACTAATTGTTTCAAATAATATGAGAACGCGTCGACACTGTATTATATTTGAATATAATGTATGTTTATTCAAAATATTTTATTACCTGTAAATCTTAGTTTGCTTTTTGAAGTCAATTCATTAGATTAATGCAAAAATATGATTTTAATTCAAATATAAGACTGAAAATTATAAGAATAAAACATGTTTTCCTTTTCAAAAAATAGTTGGAAGCTTAAAGTAATAAAATGGTAGATTAAGACCGATATACTGTACATAGCATTTAGACAAGACTGCAAATTCGTCTTTTTATTCCTTTAATAACCGTGTCAGTGTCAATTATACCAAGGGATATTTATATACTGCCATTCTCATTTGATCGTCGGTCGAGGGCTCATTTATAAAAGTAAGACTATGGTAGATTAAGACCGATATACTGTATATAGCATTTAGACAAGACTGCAAATTCGTCTTTTTATTCGTTTAATACCCGTATCAGTGCCAACGATAGCAAATGATATTTATATACTGCCATTTTCATTTTATCGTTGGTCGAGGGCTCATTTAGGAACATTTTGTTTTATTTTCTGGCACACATTAAAAGGTTTTTTTTTTGCAATATAAAAAGCATATTAGTTCAATGTCAGAATATATTTACGTTTCTGTATTTGTCACACACAAAAAAGTTGGTGTCGGAAAATTTGCAAATTCTTCAAAAATTTTATCAACTTATTAAAAGCTTTCTTAACTTTATTTTAAGTACTTTATTTAGGTTTATATCGAATGTTCTGTCACCACAGAAAGTTTTAACGAGATTAGGTCCAACATTTGGCAATCACATAGAATGAGACTGATCTGCAACGTAATTACAGCTTTATTAGACGTAATGCAGGTAAAAAGCTACAAAGATAAAAGAAAAATTGCATTCAAGCACTTGTTTAACAAAATTATTGAGTTATAAAGAAAAGAAAAAAATGTACACACAATTATGGCAGCATTTGCTTTCCGTACAAGAAATATTTTTGAACATGGCCCGTGAATACGGACTTGTATCAACGACCGCACAGCCTTCACCCATTCGGAAAGGGTGTCTAGTTCCTCTTTCGATTTGAAAGAAATGCTAGTGCAGGACCGTTTCTTACTACCACACGTGGAAATCCACCTATGTAAGTGATACAAAATTATTTTACAAAATGTATAGAAGTGTACCCCTTAAGTAATATAGAGTAAGAAACGGTCGCTGATGTTCTATTAAAAGGATGGATAAAGAGATACGGATAAGCTTATACAATACAGTACAGTGCTTATACACGATCTTACATACTATAATTGTGGTGACCTGAATTTATCCTTCCTTAAACTTTACCTGTATTAGTTTTAGTATCTCTATTATATTATTCCAATAGCTAGTCGGAAAGGGAGTAGAGAATCTCTGTTTTGGGGCCCGGGAACCACCCAACGTCCGATCGGTACCCGGCAAACTTAATCGTCCAACGCATTTAGGAGTCCGTCGGGCGTAGGTGCGTGATTACCTGTCGGTTCAAAGGGTAATATAATATAAGTCGACGGAAAGGAATGGTGTTAGTGCATTCGCTATTAGACTTTGAGTAGACAATGTAGACATGAATAATGTAATGAGACTGTAAAACTTAATAGTTTGTGATATTAAGTGTCTAATCAATGACAATCATTGAATGTATACTGTGCTTTTTTGTTCGATTATCGCAGTTTCTATTTCAATATAATTCAACTGATATAATTCTTGCTTTATTCTTGAATGCCTACTACAACCCGTAGGTAAACGCTACATTTATTAATTAATATCATGCTCGATTTTTTTTCTAAATCTCATTCAAATTATAGAAACAGACCATATAAAAATCATGCAGAACATGATTCATCGATATCGAAAACCCACCAAACTTTAACTTGTTTTAAGGTGTGCTATGACTGTATCTGAGAAAGCAATTCACAAAATAAACAGGGTACTTTGCAAGGGAAGCATGACACGACCACATCCTCTTGAAATAAGTTAAACAAATGAATAACGTAGGACAAAAAATAAAATTTTTCTCTTCTTCTGCAAAATCATAGTTTTAACTCTTTCAAGTCTGAGCACGTGAAAATAAAAGGCTCTTATGAGCCTGTAATTACTCATCTGGTAAGCAGTTGCCAAGACAATATTGCCATCGAACCATTCAATTTTACTTTGGTTCAAAAAAGCAAGCCGTTTTAGAATTAAAATCCAAAAAAGTCCCACATGTAAATAACTAAGTTTGGATAGGCCATCATTGTTGGAGCATCGGATATAATTCTGAAAGGGACCCACTAAGCAACCATTCCGCCACAGATTAGTTTCAATTTAATGAATTTTCATATGGTCCTGTGAACAACTAAGTTCAGCTGATTCTCTATGTGTCATGTGGCCATTGTAGAACCAAATAAACTAAACTTCTGGTGGATTTTCCTTTTATAGACATTATAAATGAAAAAAATTAAACAAAAAGATATAAGTAACTTTTCATTTTTAAGTTAAATTCTTTGGCAAAAAATGTGCCTTAACAACCCTCATCTTTAATTTGACTTTCATTTTGATTACAATTATGATACATGTACATATAAATACATATTTCGGCCGAAAATTGTAGCGAAAAGAGTTTAGTAATAAAAAGTTGTCCATAGCATATTATGATAATTTTCTGGTCTCTGCAGGTTGTAAGACACTAAAATTTAAGAGCCTAACATTGTCTACTTGCTCCTCATATTCAAAATAACGTCACATGATGGTACCTGATATAGATGAATTTGCATACACCTATAAACATCTTAATGACTATTATATTAATTTTTTCTAATCATTATGGAGATTTTTTTATAGTACGTGTTTTCTTGCTTTTTAAAATTGAACTGGAGTTTTAATGCAAGGTCAAGTGTACATTTAAACAGGCGATTTCACAGTAACCATTTTCAAATGGACAAGTATTTATGTCAATTAAGAGGTGTCCGATGTAAACAAAACCCCTTTTATGGTTATTTATAAATGACAACAATTAATATATTTTATTAGTAAATTCAGTCTAGGTATTAACTTATATAATTAGCAAATGCATTTTTTTTTAAATTGAGGATGATTCTGAATTTAATGAATTATATTTCCAATTTTCAGAGCTGTCAATTGTAGTATACTATAATTCAAAATATTTTCAAATAAAAAAATGAATATAGGCAGCTCTTAACAATTCTGATTGTCTCGTTTTGGTCGGAAACAAAATTAAATAGTTGACGATAAGATTTCGATTCCTGTAAACGCATGTAATGGAAGTTTAAAAATGCTATGGTAATTAGGAACTGATTAAAACGTTTTCTAATTTAAGGTTTCGCGAGTACGAATATTTTTATGTGCTGAGTTAATATGTTTGTCTTATATTTTTGACAATTTAGTGAAATGTTTTGTATATGTGCAGTATGTTCTGTAAAGTATATAAAATTTGGAAACCCGTGTCATGATCTTGGGTGTATCATAGTCTGGACAATGGGTTCTCTAAAGTATTCTTTTTATAATTTCAATGGAGTGAAATGGAATTGTTATTATAATATTTATCTAAGTAAGTAAGTAAAGGTTCAAGAAAAATAAAATGTTTAACAGGAAATTTTGGTTTTTAATCGATTTTCAATGTAATTTTGCTCTTTGATTATATTATATTATTTTATAATTGCTGAATTAGCCAGGCATCAGAATTTAAACCAATAAATTATTGGTTGAATTTTGACTATGCTAATATTTTTTTGTTGCCCTCCCCCAAAGTAGAAAATGGAACCAAATGTTTGAAAAAAGTTACAAGAGTCTCAAGCTGCAATGACTATATACGCTTGGTCATTTATAAGGAATATTGACATTTTCTGATTTTTTAATTCCAGCTACAAAAGTTTCCGATTTAAGATTTTTGTCCGATCGCTAGTTTTATTAGTTCTGAATCCCACATTTTGGTGCAAAACTGCTAATTTTATATTCCGAATAGAGTGCTTTCATTTTTTTTTATTTCGTCCAGTCAATAAATCTATATAACAAAACATATTTGGAAAGGGAATACATTGACATTTCTAAAGGCTCCAAGCATGTCTACTTTAGTTACGTGAACATATTATAACTGCTGTTTGAAATAAAATATTGCTAAAAACCGAATGGCCAAAAAATATCTCAAGGGTCAATAAAAAGATCCACAATCACTTATGTGCTCCAAAATTTTTAAGGCTTACATTTCTTTTCATCAATACTATGGTTATGGGACACAAATTTGATCCCACGGATATATTTTGTGGTGCATGGTGGGTTTTTCTAACTTTACTCACCCAAAGCCTACTGCCTCTTACCTTGATCCTCATCTCGAATAGGACATGGAATAAGGTTTAACATAAATCTATATGAAAAACGTGATGACTTCAACTTTCTAACACTCGAATTCTCCCATCTCATACATTTTGAAGAGGATGTGTTGTAATTAAATTTGCAATTAACAACAGAGATGTTGCTCATTTTATAAAAAGAACAAGATTATTTTTGAAATATTAATAACCGGCAGTGGCTCCTATTGATTGATTAGAAAATAATAGAAAATAATTATCACCTAGAAGAATCTCGTTATTCAAGATTATATTAAATTGAACATACCCATTTCAAACAATAACGAAGCACACTTCAACTAATGCTTTCTTACCTTTTATTAACCAAGTAACGTATTTTGTCTCAACAGGTGAAAATATGAACCGTTAAAAAGTTTTAGTAAATAAAGAACACTGATAAAAATAATATTGCCATCTTAATTTAGTCGTTGGTTATCAAGAAACTCTTTCGTTATGTTCTTTGTATTTTGTTATTCTATTTTAGCATGGTCTATTTTTCTTGTGACCTCATACTTGTCGCACTATCTTTCGTTTCAAATAGATTAACGTTTAAAATATCTCATATAAGACCTACGGGGGTACTTCACCCACTGCTACAATTGTTCATCGTTTCACCTATTGACGCAAAATACGGTACTTAAACAAGTAAAAAAAACAGCTGCGCGTTGGAAGACTCTTCGCAAAAATGAACGAATAGGATGAAAGTTATGAAACATTTTTAAGAAGTTTTATTAGTCATGAAAGATGCACTTTTGATTGGTATTATATAGTGGACTTACTTATATGTTTGCAAGACAAGATTTCAGTCAATCATTACATTAAATTAAGTTTATAATATCTTCAAAATATAATGAATAGTTAACATTTTTTTTTAAATGCTCCCTTTCTTATTTATACTACAAGAATATTTAAGAAACTGAAAATGCAATATGTCGCAATCAAGTTTTGGAATACAATTATTAGCATCAGGAGTAAGTATCTTTATTGTTCCCCATATTTCCGAACAATATAATAGAATGAGTTTAATAGTATGGTGAGATAAAGAAATAACCTTATTGGACGTCCGTGGTATAAATAATAATGCTTATACGCCCTCTGTTGTGTTCATTCTGATTTTACTTTTTATCATGTTCCATGCTTTGTTACTGCTCTTGTGTTAACCTGACTTTTACAGCTGTTGTTAATGGAGTTTAGCTAATGTTATTGATCTTTTAATTAAGGCACAACCAATTTGACCTTGGATAATTGTCTTGGTATCACAAGTACATGAAATATTCTTTTTGTGTTTTGGGTCTCGCCTTGGCGGATAATATTACGTTACGGTCAATGTTACAGTCGTTAATAAATCCGAAACATTCTCATGATATAAGATACACGATCGACAACGAGGAGGCACAGCCATTTCAGTTGTTGTGCGTCCGTTGATTTATCTATATTAGATTAGATTGATATTTAAAGATCTTGCAAACCGTGAAGTGGCGTTAAGATAATTGACTCATACAATATAAAAGTACACATTTGCATGGTGGGTATCAAAACTGTATTGAAACAGACGAAAACAATGACTCCAATTGTAACTATTTTCCTAGTTTATTTCATAAGTACGGGGGACATGGAGTTATTTTATCCAAAAATTTTCTCTTTTTTATCTCTTTTTTTCTGATATTTGCAGTTCGCGTTTGATCACATAGATTTTCATGTGATTTAAATCTTCAGTGTGGGATTTGGGAGTCTGTGGTGCAGTTCGACAGGTATAAGTGGCTTAATTGTTTCTAAGGTCGCTTCTGTATCCCTTCAGATGTTCGTGAAATCGTTTCACAATCATATTTGAGACAATGCAGAGAACATGCTAAAATTTTAATCGCATTTAAACTTTTGCAGATTTTATTCCCAAAATTTTATGATTGCTGTGGCTTGATGTTAGATGTTGATAAACGTTGCATGTTATGCAACATTTGCATCGCTTATACTCACATAAAACACAACAAAAGCGTGCATTGCTTGGTTTAACAATCACAGCAGGAACCATCAGGTCCCTCAGACTGTCTGGGTGTTCGGATAATCATAACAAATCTTTAATCATAGGTTTTCTTTTGTTTTGGTTTGAGTTGGATGCCGTTTACAACCCTAAAAAATCCACGCGCAGTTCACAAAACATGATAACAAATTCCAGGTGTTTGCTTGTGCTTCTTTGGTTACATCAAAGCTCTTAGTCTATGATTATTTCATGTATTTACCAACTTTTTTTCTAATTGTTTTCACGTTAGAAAGTTTTTCATATTGCAGTAGTGTTTCATGAGAATTTGTTTAGTCATTTGATGAAATTAAAAAGAAACATCCTCAAAAATATCATTTTACTCTTGGAGAATTGATTATTGTACATGTTTACATTTTTTTCTTATTTTCTTATATACTATCATAAAGTATGAATGATCAGACTATTGGATTAGAATTTTTGCCTGTGTTTTTAACAATGTATTCTTTTGGTTTATACTTTTTCTATAGGTGGGGAGGGGAAACATTTTAAAAACTAATTTTTCGATTCTGTTTGATTGGCTATTGAAATAAATTTTGTTCAACAATGATTTTTTTTGCAGAATATTCCCAATTGAGGAATAAAAACAAATATACAGAACTTGTTACAGACATACATTAATGATGAACAATAACTAGTGAGAAAGCTGTATAGCAATAAATATACATATAAATTCAAAAGAAATTCGAAGATACCAAAGGAGCAGACAGAAATCGTCTGTCGGAAGACAGACAAGACCGTTGCCAACAAATGAAACGAAAGACAAACATAGAACACACAACACCACACTGAAAACCAGAGCTGGAGTAACACGAACACTATAAAAACCTGGGTGAGTTCGAAGTTATATAATAGCCTTATATCCTCTCTCAGCAGTTTGATAAGAAATTTATGTCTGAAGTGTTAAAATTAGCTAGATTAAGTTGCTGCCATATACTTATGGTAAGACCGATCAAAGATTATGATTCAAAGCCCAGTGCAAAGAAATAGTTTGAACTAATTAAACTGTATGTCGTTATTTTAGAAAATGTTGGTGCCAACCAAATATCCAATATAGAAAACAATTTCTATTAAGCTGTTGGTTAGGTAGGTCTACCCTGACTTATTGCAGAATATTCCCAATTAAGGAAAAATGTTTTAAAACTTAAAGAGTTTGAAAAATGGTGTTAAAAATTTAATGAAAATTTTTTTTAAAAATATTTCACTTCAAGCGAAAAATCAATATCTTTATAAAATAAAATTATTTGATTTAATGAAAAAGCTAAATACAGACAATAGCAATGCCTGACAACCCAACGATGAAAAAAAATAATAATAATCTGGAAAATCTGTCAACGATTAATCACCCATTTTTCACAGGATATGGTAGATATGGGGCGAAATCTATTTAAAAACCAATAAATCTGGTGATAAATTATTATCTTATGATTTTTTAAGCAATTTCAGGGCAACAATTTTCTTTATTCGGCATAATATTTTAGTGTAGTCTGATTTCGTTAAATTCTGCTTGGGGTAAGGAAAAAAATTCATTTGAAGCATGTAAACATTTTACAGAGAACTATGTTTAGGAATTTTTATGTATCTTTCAGATAAAACTATTCATTTAAAGCAATAAAATGCTCAAAGAAGAAGCCAACACTAGTTAAACTAACTGATTAGAAAAATAAAGTTGAAAATACCATTTTACAAAATATTTTAACATTTCATGGTCAATTGAAATATACAATGGCGTTCTCAAGAGTGTAAATCTACATAATATTCAAATTACAAACCAATTTTGTCAGCAGAATGAATGCCAAAAAATGATTAATCTCGTTGAAAAGCAAAAACATCATTTTATTTATTGAACTGAGAAAGGGTAAGTGCTAGGTTATAAGCTTTTACTTCAAATATATTCAAAAGAATGTCAAAGTAAGGCACCTATTGAATTATTGAAAATTACCAAAATTTTTTATGTTCTTATAATATCTTATGTGCCAATATAGCACAAAATAACACAAAATGAACATCTGCAAATTTCTTGAAAATGAACCAAAATTTTTAACTGTTAACATTTGATATTTGATAACATATAAAGAAAGAGATGGACTCAATTAATATAACGTGAGTTATTATGTTTTATGCACAGGTTTCTTCTTGCATTGATAGTCATAAGACTGGAAACTCCTAAAACTTGTAATTTTTGTCACTAAATTGATTTAAAAACAAATGCATTCATGCAATAAAAACAGTACCTTGGGAAAAAATACTCAAAAGTTGGGAAAAGGATCCTGTGTAGTATTTTGAAAAAAAAATTTGTAAATCACCCATAAAAAATTTAACAAGAAATCCTGACTATTATATCTGTGAATGCACATATTTGATTTCATTTTCAAGGAATTGAAACTATTTAAAGACATATATTAGGTTTCTTTGAAATACATTACTGCTATTCGAATATATATGATTTAATTTTAGGTGTAGGGGTACAATTTTCAAAATAAAATTTGAAGAAAACATCATTTTATAATAGGTTTCTTGAGCCTATTAGATGCCTAATGTATAGTACTATTCAAATTAACTACGTCTGTAGTCTAAAAACAACTAATTAAGTCGCTGCTTTACAAAAATAATGAAAAACTGAAAAAAAATGTAAATCCTATTTTGTCATGATTTTTGGTATCAAATTGACAAAAATAAACAACTTTGAGTTATCAAAATTCAATAAACTTCCATAATTTATTAAATTATATTCAAATTATGCATCAAAACGTCCAACAGACTTCAGTAATAGTTGAAATTCCAGTGTAGAAAACCCATGCGAGAGATCAAAAGATAATAGTCCAAAAAGACAGGACAAATTTAAAGCAAACTAAAAGATAAAACGTTTACAAAAGGAACAAAAGCTAGGAATCCACGGACTTCTTTACAAAACAGGAGTGGGATTAGGTGCTCCGGAAGGTAAGCATCCCTGTCTTGCGCGCAACACCCGTCGTGGAATCCCAAATTTTATATCCGGGTTAACGTCAATGCGAGAAGAGGTCAACTTATTTTTGTAATAACAGTAACAGGTCCATAAATTGTTAAGATATACTGTTACCATATGGGTCAACCAATTTGTGATGGCGACCAAAAAATTTTTGGAGGAACGACTTCAACCTCGATTGGATATATCCTTGTTGTAGTAAACAATGCTCTCTTCAGAAAATCCTGATCCTTGGAACAGGCACGAGAGTATCGAATCAACTGTTAAACATAAACCCCGTAGGCAAGGGATGCAAGAATATTGCCACATAATTATGGGAAGTTTACAATAGGAAAGTTGAAGTCATCCCGTTTGTCGTAAATCTTAGAAACAGCTTTTCCTTTTTGGTCAATTTCGTGATATTAATGTAAGGATATGTTCCATCTTTTTTTACCATTTATACATGACGTCTTCCGTTACTGTTATAAATCGAGTTTCTTGGAAATTTAGATAATGTCTGTGCCACATTTTTACTATAACTTTTTTGATGACCAATGTAATTTAAAACAAAGACATGTTTTGAAAAGCTCATACATTTATTTTTCCAACAGTACCTTATATTATCCCAATATTATGCTTGTTATCATTTAAAATATGAAACGGGTTTAAATACGAATTAAAAACATGATGAGGATGGGTCCTGGGGACCCAATCAATTGGTCATAATTAATAATGTATAGGTTAATTTTTAGAAAAGATTGTATAAACAAACAAGTTAACCTGCTGATGCAATTAGGCATAATTGGTCAAATATCGTGAATATTTTAAAAATTGCCCATCAAGTGCTCAAAATGTTGATAAAAATGAAATTGATTTTCCTAAATAGTAAACTAAGATATATGAACTCACTATGGTTTTTGTAGGGTTCTTGTTACTCCAGCTTTAGTTTTCAGTGAAGTGTCGTGTGTTCTTTTTTGTCTTTCATCTTACTTTGTTTGCCACGGTCTTGTCTGTCTTCCGACTTAACGATTTCTGACTGCCCCTTTGGTATCTTCGTATTACTTTTATATGTAATCA
>JARWCS010226026.1:0-13636 GCA_034783895.1 Geukensia demissa
GGTTCAAATTGGCCCAGTGGTTTCAGAGGAGAAGATTAAAATGTGAATTGTGGACGGACGGACGACGGACGGACGGACGACGGACGCCAAGTGATGGCAAAAGCTCACATGGCCTTTTAGGCCAGGTGAGCTAAAAATCATTGAGATTTCCACCCTGTCACATTTTTGCAATAATCATGTTGATTCCAAAATTTACAGTAAATTGATTCATTTACAAAGGTACTAAATTTGGATATTTTCTTTGTCTCGAATAGTTACCATAAGAGATAGACTACCAATTATGTTTGCATATTTAGCAAATTAATTTTTGCAGTTAATGCTGCACTGTTTTAACAAACATTGTCTAAAATCAGCTCAAAAAGGTGTCTGGGAGTAAGAAATGGAAAGAACTGCTACATCAGATTTCGAAATAAAATTGTAAATAAAACCAAAGCCATAATGACCAGAGGATTTACAAGTTTGAAATTGATTATATGTTTAATGTTAACATAAATTTCATGCAGATGGAAATAAATTAATGTTTTGAAATAAATTAAAACTGTTATCATTGATAAAATCATTCAACACAATTGCATGGTTTGTTAAATTATGAAAAAAATAAGAAGGGAGATTACTAGTGAGGGTAGGTGTTTTGTGACTGGTTAATTCTAAGGGAAGTCAACAAGCATGCAAGAGGAAAATGTCATGCAATTCTGGTGGGTTATGGTTTAAAACGAAATTGACTAATTATAAGAATATTCTTTACTTCAATTATTTTTAACATGTGACTTCTATAAAAACGTCTAGCTTGTGAAAAGAAGAGTTTGTGAAATTTTAAAGGTACATGGTGACAATTTTATTAAGAATGTGAATTTCATATTGTGCATTGTTAATGGACCTCATATATCAAAAATATAAACACTTAGTCTAGCTAAAAGCAAATTTCTTTAGACATTACAATTGTAATCAAGTTGCTTTTCAAGTGCAGCATAATATGACAACAGCCTGTTGACATGAGGAAGTTATAAATACTATGAAACCTGTGTACACAGGAAATTGTTTGGTTTTTTTGCCACTTTGAGCCCTTTTATCTCATAAACAGTAAAACAGAGAAACAAATTAGTTCTTTTTATTCCTTTTTAATGAAGAATGTAACAAAAAATGTTTGGAGCAAATTTTGATTTCTAAAAAATCATTTAAAAGCAAACCTCATCATAATCAGCTAAAAAACAAGTTTTTCCATATTCTGCAAAATTGCATTTTTCAGCCACGTTGACCCTATTTATCTCAGAAACAGTAATTAATATAAAAATCCCCATTTTGTCCTTCCCAGAAAAGACAGGGCAAAATCATCAAAAATCGATACAAACCTTAATGAAGTACCATAAATCATTGTCCCAGAAAGTTAAAAGTTAAATGAATTGGTTTACTGGAACAAACTTTATTGTATGGAGACCTACCTTTTTAAAGATCCCTATGGCACTGACAATAGCATTATACCATAATAAGACTGCAATTTTTTTAGGTCATATAAAAATTTACAAATAAATCTTATTTGGTAATTGAAATTAATATCCTGTACCCAAGAGGAGATGTTACATTCACACACCCAAAAATGTTAAAAAAGATTAAGATTTCAAAAAGGTTGTTAAAGTTGTTGAAAATCATGAAAAAAGGAACAGGTATGTGGGATTCAAAAACCTATTATAATATCTGCATAAACATGTATTCAAAATATTTCTATTTGAAAATAGTCTTTCTGCTCTCTATCTAAAAGGAATGTATTTTCAAAACTTCATAATAAAATTCCGTTTAAATTTTTAAAAAGTCACCAGACAGCATTGCAATTCATTAATGGACTCCATCTTTAACTTATCAGCAGGAAACAGGAGTCTATTCTTAGTCTATTAAGTGACCCATGCAGACCAGTAAATTACTCATATATACTGTAATGTTCTGAATAATTTGAACTTGACAAACAAGATTTTAATGTTACCTTCTTTCTTATATACATTGGTTTTAAAACTGATGTAAGCATCGTTATAAATTTTATCAAATAACGATATAGAAAGTGTACTAACTTCTTTTAAATAAGGTTTAAATACCAAAATACTTTAATAAATAAGAATTAAACTGCCATGAGATTTACCTTCATAATGATCTGCTATATCAGGATCCATTAGTAAATTACTCAAAGACCCGTCTAAGTTAATCTGAGGTCTACCTAACCTACTCCCACTTTGTGTGTAAGGTACATGTTTAGCTACAAATTCAACATTATTTTTTTTCTTTCATAAAATTATCCCACATGAACGGATTTAAAAAAACAAATCATTTTCAAAACTTAACAAAAAATTAAACCAGTTATTTACTTTAAATAATATCATAATTTCTTTAATTTCTTTATTACTATTGACAAATTAAAAAGATAAGTGTTGATTAATAATCCAATCTTTTTTTTTATTTTTACATTATTTACAGTCAAAGTAGGTAATAAATAATATTAGTACTTTTAATACTTTAATTAACAATATTTATTAACTTATTGTTTCCCCATCACCAATTCCTTTCAGGCAGTATTCTTTTTTCAATAGATATATCAGTTAAGCAATAAGCTCTGTAAGTCTCCAAGTAAATTATCTGTGACCCTTGACCTATTATATATACTCCATATTAAGCTATATTCCTTATTAAGCACAAAGATGAGAGTTCTTTAATGTTGGTTTATCCTGTACTATAATCACCACCTTGATAGAAATCTATATAGAAAAGTCTTTATTGTAAAAGTGAAGATTGGAGACAATAAACTCCAGATATTGCTTATAAAATTAAGAGCCCAAAATTTAAAATTTTCTAAGTGCTTTGGGTGCTCAAATGGGTAAATATACAGAAATCGAAAAATTCGTGTAAGTTGATGAACATTTTTTTTTTTTCAGGAATAAAAAACTAGTGGAATAAATGAATATCTCATCCTTTAAAAAAAGATCCGGACATTAAGCTACCAAAATGGTGATTACTAATACAACACATGACTTACCAGATTTATAGATATTGTATGAAATGTACTGATTCTGAAGTAGTTGTCATATGCAATAGTTTCCTTAAACAATATTATTTAAAACAGGTTGTTCACAAAAAACACTATAAAAAGCAGATGCACATGCAGTTTCTTGCTGAAATTTTGCACTGTTTATCTAATTCTTAGGCTTTTAACATTTTACTTCCTTACAAACCTATGTGAATAATGCAAATGAGATGCAGTTGCTGTTACTTAAAAGTTTTTTCAATACAGGTTGTTCCAAAAGTACCTCATAAAGGAAAGAACTTGTTTCTTGATAAGATTATGGCCTTGTTCACACTACAAAAGTTAATCCGGATCAAGTTAATCACGATCGAACTGTAGTGTGAACACAAGTAATGATTTTATCTGACATCATAAATAATAATGTTACTTATAAATGGTCTTTTGATTTCTGCATTTTAATTTTTATTCTAATTAAGTAATGCCACATCCCTAATACTAGTGTGAACACAACAGGTTGCCTCTAAACTGGCTTAACTTGATCCTGATTATGTTAATCTGGATTCAGTTAAGCCTAGTGTGAACAGGCCCTATGTCACACCTACAAGAGACCAATCAAATACAGGAATATATCAGAAAACTGTTTTGGGTATTGAAACATTAAGAACATGAATGAGCATGGATTTTTTTTAATCTTTACTGGTTCCAGAGGGGAAAATGATATCAGGAAACCTGGCCTTTATCTGGCTAAAGTTGCAGAGGGTAAAGGGAAACAATTTATAATGTTTTTTTCATTATGTTCAATCAAATCTTTAAATAATAACAAGAGCAATTCCAATATTTGTTCTTTTAAAATGTCACAAAAGTATTCAAAGCATCTTGCTTTGATATATTATTGTAGGGATTTTTTGTCCTAAAATTAAAGTTTGGTTTCAGAATACAGTCTATAGAAAATTCAAATATCCCACAACCCATTATTACTGCCTTATACAAAAAATGAAATTTAAGGATAACAAATTATGACTTGTTTGACAAAACTTACAGCTATGGAAATTTTTTTTAAAAAATTGATTCTAGCACCATAACCTTATCAGCTCATCAGTTTCCTATTTATAAGCATTTTGTAATACTAGTAAAACTTTTAAGTTTTACAAAAAAGAATAGAAGAAAGGTTTTGTACATCAATCTAATCAATATATAATTTTCAGTTAGATCCTCTAGAATATTTTTTTTTATTACCGTAATAAATGTTATTTTCAAATGGATGTGTGAAATATGCGAGTCAGTTTTTAAACATGTAAAAATATAACAGAGAAACAACCATGCAATTTTTTGTTTTTCAAGTTTTCTTAACTGTATTTCACATCTTTCATACAAACTGTTAAAAACAGATAAAATGTGTCAACGGGCCACAGATATCCGGGCGAGATAATGGACAGACAATCAATGTCTTTGCAAACAGGAAGTGGACATATAAAGAACTTGAAAGGGAAGAAATGGGACAACTCACCCTGTTTATGTTTCAGACAAGATATCAAATCAATCCAATATACACAAGCTGAGAACACTTTGACAAATATTTTACAGGATGGACGTAAGTACAGGGATAAAAACTTTATGTCCCTGTCACATAAAGGCAGAGACATAAAAATCGTTGAAATTTCTCAAGCATAAAGCATCTTTACTACAATTTGTGGTCATTACTATAGTAAAAGTTGAGTCCTGTTACAGAAGCTCTTGATTTAAAGAGTTAGTAAAGAAAGGTGTAACTCATAATAATATACTGAGAGAGACAATGATATAGAGCAAGCATACATATTTGTAGATTAGATATAGATATAACAGTGTTGACACATGAAATCTACAGAAATCTTTATGTAAATGTATAAAATGCCTTCTGATATATTTTCAAATGTCAGATTTTTTATATATTCAAAATACCAACACCTACAGGTATTGCTCTTAAATTTCATGTATCATTCCTGTTCAGGTCTATTTCTACATGAAAGCATAAGCTATCTATATTAATTAATATCTATATCTGTATAACACTGAAGGAGTTTGATCACTGATATTCATGCAGGTTCCCATGATTCCACCTACCAATCGGCTGCGTTGATGCTGGCGGATGTGGTCGGTTTTCTCGTGCGGACATTTTTACTGCTGTTAAAACAAGTCACAGCATATATGTCAAATCATAATCTGAGAATAGCTTGAAAGATAGAATGATTAGAAAACAGAAAAAATGAATAAAGATAAGAGAGAAAATAAAAGATATAGATGATGAAATAAAAGATGATAAACCATATGTCATGGCCATGTACTGAGAAACTGAAGGAACTAAATTTGTAAATTATAAATATAGTATCTTACATTGATAGCTGTTTATTATCATAGTTTCTAACATCTAGATAGTAATATTTTCAAAATACTAAGATTTAACTATCAAGAGTGTATTCTCAGTACATGGCATGAAATGAAAGACATTATATAACAAGATGAAGAAGTATTATTTATATATTTTATCTTCTAATGATATGTATGACCAATATGCAATTAACCACTAATTCATGAATTGGCTGTTCTGATCTGGAAAAATGAGATGTTACACATTTTTACATTATCAGCTCTATGTAATGACAGAATGATACTGTTGTTATCAAGAATCACCATCACCAATGAATGAATAATTTATTTGATGTTTGTATTAGCTAAATGTTCATGCACTACTATTATACATAATATTAATGCATGCACTTTTCATATCTTCAGCATGCCATTGTAATCGTCCATTTTTTTATACCAAAACCAATAGACTAAACTATTCCCAAGATATAAAAATAACATGCTTCCCACACTTAACTCTTCCTATGTGTATGCTGCCACTAACTAGCAACACCATGCAGTCTCACACGTACATGTATTGTGACATACAATGTGCTTGCAGTGTGTTACAATTCTTAAAATAATGCAGCCCATTGTTTAAATAAATAAACTGGAGACGCTTTACAAAAAATCTGGTTCATTGTTTAAATAAAATTGTAAAAAAAAATAATATAAACACGAAATAATGCTACGAAACTGACAAATACAATGACATCTACACTATATAGATCCTGTCATTGTATAGTACTTACATGCCATAAAGTTAGACTGTGTTGTTAAACCTGATACTTCTTGTTGTCTACGAGCCATCTCTCTGTCTTTCATCCTGCCAAAATTAATGATTTCATAAAATTCTGTTCATTCATTTATTTCAATTATTTTAATGGTATAAATCTTTTTGGTCTAAAGAGAAATTGTTGTTTCAAGGATACCGGAATTTGACATTTTACCAGGAACCTTTGCTTAGTAAACAATACAGAAGTTCATCAATTAAATTTGCTGTCCAACTTTTATGATGAAATCTGATGTTTCCCTTAATATAATTAATCCATAGTACATGTATATTTTATATTTTCTGCATGAGTGTATTTCAATTTGCCTATATCATCATGTTCATATGTGGCTGAGATCTTTAAATGTTGAAGTTCTAGTAAAAAAGTTGCAATGAGTAAAATTCATGCTGGAGACAAACTCTGGAGACAAAAACTATCACTTAGTATGATATTTAGGATATTTCTTCCCCATATACAGTAATTCTTTTTTTTTTTTGTTACAGTGAAAATCAGAAGTCAGTATCCTGAATGTCAGTGTTTGGTTTAGTGAAAATCATTATTTGCATAATGAACTATAGTATGCCCTTATAAATCCCCACAATTTTGAGAAGCCATTTTTAAAAAATTTCCAGTTTCTATTTAATTGTAAGTATATGGAATGTATGCCAGAAAGACAAATCCACTCTTTCTTTGTTTTTAGATTGGAAAAGTTTTGAATTTCCAGGAGACATCATACCTTTTCTCTGCCCTTTCTTGTGCTGCCTTCTTTGCTTTCTTGTCAGAAAATGGTCCATGGGCTTTAACATTTATTAATTTTGTTTTCTTTTTTTGTTCTTCTGCCATGTTAAATGCAGTAGATGTTGCAAATTCAAAGAATTCTCTGTATCGATCACAACAAAACAGCTGGTCTGGAGGGTAATTCAACTGTTGTTCCAGTGTAGGGAAAGGTTGTATGTCATGGCCACAAAACTCACATACTCCACCAAATATCCCATACTGGAAACCTTGATCATCTTTAGGAAAGTCATCTTCATATCCTTCCTCGGCCAAACGATCCTCTGGATCTTCAACATCAAATTCTTTCTTCTCTGATTCCCTGTTGTACTATTTAAGACAAACCACAATGTTTATCAGGGAATCTTTGCATTGTTTTGATTATCATTTGATTTCTTTTAATAGATAATTCTTACCAGAAAAATGTGATTTCTAACAAATATGAAGAACCATTGTTCTGGTCTTCTATATAACACAACATATGCACTTTTTCTATCATTTGACTTGGTTATACTTGTTTTCCATCCAAAATCATCAATTTAAGCTAAGAATTTAATTTCTTAACAACACAAAAACAATCCCTTTATTCATAATCTAAACTTACATACAAATTTTCTAGATTAAAACTGCAAAATTATGAAAAAAAACAAAGCTTCTAATCTACAACAACATAGCGTATGCATCATGATTTGTTATGACAAGTAGGTTAACTGTTATTTGGTAGGGTTATAAGATGGCTTGATGTGCAATTTTATGACAAGTAGGTTAACTGTTATTTGGTAGGGTTATAAGATGGCTTGATGTGAAATCTTAGTAAAATGTGACAGATTTAATCATCAAACATCAAACAAAACTGTTAGTGCATTAATAAGTCAGTAGTGTCAGTGTTGATATAAATGGACACATGTTTCTCTTCCTTCTAGTAGTATTTTATCAGACTTCTTGTATCACAATATATGGGTGTGAGAAGCTCATATCAGCTGATAGCTTGAATATTGTGCTGATCATTACAGTCATAACTCAAATGAATCATGTGATATACAATTACCAGTCATGTGATTAAGAATGGGTTTACTTTCAGCATTACAAATATACTGTGTACTACTAGGGTCATGAAAAACCACACATATGTTTCTACTCATGATCTTAAAAAATGATTTAATAGACAAATTTTAGTTTAAAGAACCATGTAATTTCTTAAAGGGACACATTTAACCTTGAATATTGTACGCTCTAAAGTGGCCAATAAACTTCAGGTAATAAAATACTAATAGCTAGATTAGCAATAACAGAAACATTTGTTCTATGCCTAAGAACAGATAATGTGTACAAATTGATTTTTGCAGGAAAGCATAGTGAACGGACAGATTCTTGCTGATAACTGTTAAATTGAGCACAGGTATAATGGCATCAAGCTTCATACTGTATTGAGTATGATTTTTTTAATTATCTAAACAGACAAAAATTTCATGTGATTTAAGGGATGTCGACTGGCTGATTAGTTCTTAGGTATTTTTATTTGATATCCAATGTTGTCTGAGAAACCCCCCTTGTCACAGAATTAACATTATAATTTACTGGATTTCACTGACAAATTGTAAAGATAATCTGAAAAGTCCTGAAATGCCCAATATTGTAAAAATTTCATATAGCTACCTGGTATTTGGTAAATAACTCTCTCCTCCTTTGATATCTAACTTTTTCTACTTTGCAATGAACACAACTTTTGAAATGTTCTAATAGTTCCCAAACTATACATAAGTATTATTCATGTTATAACAAACACACATATAAAAAAACTGTCTAATTCTACCACCACACAATTAGTTAGCAAAGCTACTTAGGACTAACACACAACCACAACCAGTACTACCTGTAGGATGTTGGGAGGCCCTATACTTGGTATATAATTATAATCATCATCATGCCTCCTATAGCTGTCTTCATCTGAACTCTTATTAAAATAAGAAATACAATGCTACATGTACATGCATATTAAGACACATAAGAAAAAAATAATCCTGTACCAATCTTATACTATTCCAGATTTTCATGTACCAGGATTACATACATAATTTGTATATTCTGTCAGATTTGTCCCCTTTATGGTAGGAATCTCAATGTAGAGCTAACGACGAAATTCATGAATTTATTTTTTAAATCTTAATTGGATCACCAGGACACTGCCAACATCACTTTTAAATGTATTTTTTAAATATCAATAATAATATGGGGTCCTGAAAATGTCAACAGGTATATCAATATTAAAATCTCCAATAAATTATTACTTGCACATGCTATGATTTCACAATATGTTTTGAGCACAAAAATCATGATGTCACAATGAATTTTGTGCACAGTGTTAATAAAAAACGGTACTTTTCTTAATATTTTCATATTAACAATATTAAAGTCCAAATAATTCATGGCAGCCATAAGACATTATGTTTTTGTTCAGTTTTGATCTCATTCAGCCTTTATGTATAATGATCAACTCATATAAATGAGTGAATCAGAACAACTATGAAAATATATGGTTGGTAGTGTTGTAAAGAGTTTCTCTTTCATGGTTAATAATGCTTACCGAGTCTGAGTCACTATCACTAAGGTTTAACTGAGGTATACCATAATCTTCTGGAGTGGGTGACCTTGGTTTGACCTCTTCCTCTTCTTCTGCTTTGGCTGAAAACGATAAATAATTAGTATTGCAATTTTAAAGAAGTAATGTGTAAAACAGAAGTGCTTACTTTACAGCCAATAGCAGTGCAAAAATTATGTGGAGATTATCACAATCATTATTCAAACTAACACAACACGCACCATAAATTAGCCCAACAACAACTTGAAAGTCTTCCAATTCAAAAAACGTTTGAAAATTGTTTAATGTCAATACAAAATTTTTAAGAATTTTTTTTTTCACTTAGTTACCAAAACATCAAGTTATTCTTTAGATTCTCATAGACCTCCACCCAAAATGATGGGACAGGTGGTTTGATTTTGGTATTGAATTTTTTTCAACCATTTAAATTCCCCCATTTAATATCCAGAAGTATTGAGTAAATGTTAAAAAGCTATACTATCTAATACAGAAATGAAGTTTATATGGGCAGAAACACTAAATTTAATTAATCCTGGGGAAAAAAATATGAATAAAAATTATGGGGTATGCCCTTTAGAGATTGGGTGAGCAAGGACAAGAATACGAAGATAAACAAAACATGGCCTAATATTTACATAGAATTTGGAAATGTAAGAGTTATTGCTAATTTTATTTTACAAAGGTTATCATTCTCCTATTACCAGTACTTGTCACAGCTGTCAAAATTCTTGTGTTTTCCAAATGTCAAATCAACAATTACAATGACTACTGGTATATACCATAGCTTTGAAATCCCTGTTTTGTATATGTATACCTATTAAAAATTATAGAAATTTAACAATTTGTTGGACTTTACAATTCTTGATTTTGAACATGGTCTTGTTTTGTGACAAGAAGTGAACTGTGACAGTGAATCATTACCTTGTGGTGAACGTGGACTTCCCCTTTCATCCTCATGCTGTGAAAATGAACCTGAAACCATAAGTGCAACCATCTACCATTCATCTAAATGTGACAAAAAGTTTTGTCCTTGCTTGGTTTAAATCCAAATATCCTAAAAATTATCACTGGCTAAGCTTTCAATTTAGATTTTGCTCGTTAACATAACAAATTACTTTCAAACAAAATATGAGTTGAATCCTATGTAAAAATGATTTTTTTTAACACAGAACCACCTTTATTTCTTTAATAATATAAAAGGTCAGAGTTTGTTGAATTTACAACAGTTGGACACTAAGTTTAACAATAATTACTTCACATATAAATGACCATTGTTTTTTTCATTCTTTTATTAAAGTTTATGAATATTGCAATCTTGATTTCTTAAATTTTTGTTTGTGATTTTATATATAACCAAGCTAAGTCAAATCTTTTAAGTGATTCCAAACAACAACAATCAGCGGAAATTCATATAAAAAATCAACAATTTAAATCATATTTGTGTTGAAATCATACAATACACTGTACATTATCATGCATATTAGCAACTCAGAAACACAGTTCATGCATTAATACATTAATTATACTACTATTACTGGTTTGAGAGGATGTATGAAAAGAGCTACGAGATTTAAAAAAAAACATTATTCAAATATTCTTTGATAAATAATTTTAGACTGAACCAAAGGGATTTATTTAATAGCTTCTAGGCTAAAAGAAAGAATCTATAGCAAAAGTGTTTGTACTTGCTTAGTTAAATATACAAGTCTCTACTGACCTTAAACACCAAAGTGTTAATGTTAAACAATTTGTCTAGATAAATTATAAAAAAAAATTGTTTCTTTTCTTCAAGATTTAAATCTGTCATGCATGTTAGTGTCACTTGGAACCAATTTTGTATTTTTAACAAAACTTCAAATCTTATATGATTGTCTCATTTGAGAAAACTTTTTAAAATTTATTTTAATGGACAAAAAAGATAATGATAAACATAAAAGCTCAGAGTTCTTTACTTGCTCACTTAGGGACGTAGACTGGGCTTAAGGGAGATAATTCTTGAGATCAGTGGTATGTTTATATTCAATTTCATCAAAGATTTTTAAACATTCAATTGAAACAGAATGAAATCAATCTAAGTTACTTAGATGTTTACATCAGTTTATCAATCTGGTAAGACAAACATACCCACAACTTATAATAGTTGTGGTCCTTAACCTAAGGTTTACCCCCTTAACATTGATACCATGTAAATATGGAGTTGTGTAATTTTCGTGTGTAGACTTTTCAAAAAAATTCTTCAAAAAATGTAAATTTGACAAATTGTAAGCACTTTGTAAGCATATGTATTTAATCTATTCAGTGGCTTTCAAGATATTTGTATTTCCACTGGGTTACTTGTTAAACTAAGTCCTCTTCCAGCAGTCATATGATAAAACAAACAACAGTGTCAGGTTGACCTTTTTATAGCCTAAAAAGGGAATGGAAAGTGAAGTACTATCAATGAAAACAATGCATATAAAGAAACCTCCAGGTCAGACACTATATTTAGCACTAATGATGGGAGTATGTCTTGAATAAGTATAAAACACATGCCATATACCAACAAAGATCTCCTGGAATAATGACATCTTAATGCAATGTGTTAAATGAATAAATACTAGCCATTGTATTTCAAATCCTTTTATGACTGGCCTTGAGAAGTGAATGGGAGTTGACAGACAACATTGAAATTGCTGTGAATTTTAGTATTGTCAATGTACATGTATAATTGATTGTTGAAAACAATAAAATATTGCCATGCATTATTCTTACCACAGAAATTTTTTATGAGAGTTATCTTCAAATGGAAAGTTAAATTATAAGTTCAAATTCTGCAAATGTCAAAGATATCATAACAAAATTCATAGAACAGCTGAATACAATTAACATTATCAAGGTAAATCAGAAATTAAGTTGGTCAAATTAAATTTAAAAAGTCACAAAATTCAGTTTGTTTGACTCCTTGGAAACCTAATTATCACCAGTTTAAAACTTAGTCCAAAAATATCATTAGGCTTTCTTTTATGAATAAAACAGCTACATAGGAACAACTGGTGATGGCCTGAGAAGTTACAACAAAACAGAATTTCTTAACACGAGTTTAGACTGCAAGGGTCACCTCAGCAACTTTGATTGAATGTGAGACAAAAATAAATCGCTAATTATCACACCAATCTACTAGCATAAAAATGTTAAATCAAAAGAAATTTTAAGAAAATAACTAGAAATAAAACCTCTTGAGCCTTTACTAGATATAGATGATTTCTTTGATAGTTTTTCTGTAACAAAAATATACAAATAACACAATTTCATTTAAAGTTCTGCATTACAGCAGTCTTTAATAAATAACAGTTATTGTAAAAATATCTGTATGAACTATTTCAGACTTTCATTTTAAATTAAACATTGCATTTCTAATTGTCAATATTGGAACTAAACTGCCATATTTTTTACTTTGATGAAAATTTCAATGAAACTGAATATGCAATAACTGGATAAAAAAAAGCAAAAATGAGCTCGTTTGTGCTGATGTGGTGAGCAAAATTACCCATCTAACCTTGAAAAATCACATTGGCACAAATTTTGTTTGATATAAAATGACAAGATGCAACAATGTTAAACCATCACCAAGGTCACTTTTTCTCAAGTTTCATGTAAATTGTATACTTCTGTCTACTTTTATGTCTATTTACCATATTAATTTTAAAACTAGTTCCAGATTAATTATGGGGATTTTATTACAAAAAATAAAAGTAGAACAAAACAAGACATACTGTGAGTAAAACTCACAAAGAGCAAACTCACAAAGATACCCCTACTCCCCCATGGATTATCTGCCCCTTATTATGACCAGAGAAGAATTCCCTTTCTATAGGCATATGTGCATACTGTGTAATATGTTTCAATGAAATCCATTGAACAGTTTAGACGGAGATGTGGACATGCACAAACAGACAGAGATTTCTATATACCCCGAAACTTTGTTAATAAACATCATTTTTTCTTCTGATCTATACAACTGTTAAGTGAGGTATCGTTCTACAGTTTCGACGTCATAATGCAATCCTATGTAAATTTCAGCATTTTGGCCATTTTTCAGAGTTTTGGTCTGAACACATAGGTGTA
>JARWCS010226247.1:0-13634 GCA_034783895.1 Geukensia demissa
TTCTAGTCGATTTAAAAGCTCATTAGAGCTTATGTTGTATGTAATATATATATATCGACTTTAAATAAAACTTTTGACTTTTGACTTTACTTCGCGCGTGCCACACACTTGCCACCCCATGTCAAGACTATTAGGCGATCAACTTTCTTGCTTTTTCTCTTACAACATGATAATGACGTACCTGTTAAAGTCTTGGACAGACACATTGAATGTGACATCACATGCGTCTTTACAACCTTTGGATTCTTCAGCACCACGACAGCAATTACCATTAAAGACTGTATTGGTTGGATTTGTATAGCCTAGAAACCCAATAAACAACTTGCCACTTGAATTTGCTGTATTGATCTGAAGAAGAAATGTAAATAAATTATGTTTACATAAATGGAAAACAAACATGATAACAGAAGTGGTAAAAAATACCGAGTATAACAAAACTGCACCAACCCAACAACTTAAAAACAGAAAGACAACTATATAAAAATAAAGATACATCATGCCGGTGTCTTGATTTGGTACAGGCACAAAATCGTTATCTTTCTTGATCCTATGTCGCGTAAAGAAGACAAAAAAAGCACAAAACAACTCCCAGCAAGATGACCATTAACCTGAAAATAGAATGAAGTATGATTTGGAAAGTGTAGGGTCAAAATGAGCTCGTCGCCTTTGGCAAGCTAGCTAAGGTCATTTCAGTTTAAATGGATTATTAAGAATTCACTTTGTCGTTCTTGTCTGATTTGTGTTTTTCATAATGCCCTGGGTTTCCATTTTTTCCAGACTATGCATCATTTCTTTTGCTTCCTTTAACTAATTTGAAATAACTAACATATTTATTTCACTTATTGGATAATTTTATCAGAATTGTGTCAAGGCTTATCAGTGGATAAAACGAAATGAAAAGTTTGATATTGTGTAGAAATATCAACCCTTTATGATGGGTGTTTAGGAAGCAGATATGTAAACCTTGAATTTGACGGAATCTGTAAAAAAAACGAGGCCATATCTGTTATTACTAACTTGAGATTATGTCGTCAAGATTTTGATTACTAAAACAATCCAGGGCGTTTTCTGCACCGACCTTAAATTTGTCAAAAAGTATATAATGTATACTACAATTTTCCCACACCGCCTTACACTTACTTTAGTCTGATGATGTTTCAGATCTGTGATAATTGTGAAATTAATAGGCACAATAGATGAATCTAATTTTTCAGTAATTTGCTGCATTTATTAAAATTCTAAAGCACTGAAAAAACGGAAAGGCCTAGAAAAGTATTGCACTTAGTAGTTGTCCCTGCCGGCGGATTTGGCTTCACATTTCGATTTGTTTGGATTTGAGTGCTTTTGCTGTACTTGGATCTTGGACTACCTATGTTTTGGTTCTAATGTTACTTAAGAGAGTTTACTAGTACTCCTTGAAATGCACATATAACATACTTAATTTTTCCATATTTTTTAAATGATAGGTAATTTGTATTTAGAAAGGTCAGAATAATCCCAATATAACACTCGAAGTAAAGCTCTGCACCATAATCATAAGAGCTTGAAACAGCTCGCGTGGTACGTAAAGACCCGTCTTGCTATTTGGTTTAGCGTCATTTTAACCGTTTGCAATTACAACAATACAAACAATCTTTCAAAGTGGAAAATCAATTCAGCTCGATATAACTGTGGGTGTTTAAGTTGATTGATTGATTGAATGGGAAGGGAAACTGCACTCGGTGTAACAAATGATCAGTATCGATGTCAGGCAAGCTTTATAAAGTGCAAATCTTTTTCTACAAAAATGTGTAAACAAACCATTTAAGCACATTTGGGACATACGCATCTTGAACTGAAGCATCTTTTAATTATTGCTTTTACGTAACAACAAACGGCTATACAGAGGAAGAAGGAACAAATATCCGGCCTGGAGGTGCACAATTAAAAAAAATGTAGTTCCTATATTCCCAAATTTCAAATGAATTATACTGCGGTTCCTAAGTCAAAAAACGTTTTCAGTACATGGTAGGTCCTAGTTATGTACTTCGTCTATCCATATTCTACACTTCCGTTTATATACAATACGAGTTTTTCTCCAGGAAACCTAGGTTTGCAAACCAGGGATATGCTGGAACAATTCATCAATGGCCACGCGCCAACAAAACAAATTTCGCCCACCTCCAAATGATTCAAATTTTGAAATAATTGCTTAAAAATTGCAACAATTAAGCTTAGTATATATTTTTGTAAGAATATTAAAAAATACCATAGTTGGATGATTGAAGATCGTAACGCCTGTACATGTCAAAAGAGGCGTACGTATGTCAACCTATTACATATATTTATTTATGGATAAAGTAGATTTTCAGTCACTCACAACTTTATAAATTTGGTGATTAATTTCGTTTCAAGTGTGTCAATAAGGCAGACTGTCTCGCGCAAAGAATTTGTGCCTACAATAACTAATTCAACGAGTGAGTGCACTAACAAAAAATCATAGATTGTTATGGCGAATAGTTTGCTCAGCTAAATTCCTGATATCTTCAGATCATAATAAACCCATTGTTTTATATATTTTAAAGTAAAAATTGAGTTTTTAAACCATTGCGAGACAGGAATTTAATCAGAATGTTTGTCGCTGTTCAAATATTAGAAAAATTTTCGTTTGCAATTACTGGCAGTGGATTAAAACAGGAAACAGGAAACGGCGGAAGTTTTGGATGTGAACTAGGAAAATAGAGAGTAAAATAGATAAGAAATAAATGCAAATTATGATTATGATGAAGAGACTGGAGGCTTCAAGAAGCTTGCATTTATTGCTTATAAAGGGTCATTATAACTTTTGCTGAAATGAACATCTAAACCAGGAGTGCGTTTCTTTTAACCGAATCTGATAAATGTTTCAGAATCACGATTCAGCGAATCAAAATCATGTTTCAGCCATTTAAAAAACGTAATGTTCCAATAAACTGATTTTGGTTATGAATATCAATTTGAATCATTGGTCTCTTAATATGTTTCATATGATTCGAAATCTAGTTTCTGTTTCATTTAAAAGAAACGGTGAAACATAAAAATGATCTGGAATTATGTTTTAGATTCACGTGGGAAAAAAAACGCACCACAGGTGATTTTATACAGAGTACAGCCATTAGGAATTCGATTCCGGCGAAATGATTCGTCGGAGGCACAACCGAAATCGAATCCCTAATGGTAATATCCCGTACCCTAGCTCAGTGAAAACAGCTGTAAGACATTGTAACACTGAAATGGTATTATGCCAAAAAGGAAAAGAATATTCCCGGATATTATGCTAGACCGGCAATAAAAATTTACCAAGCACATTTCAAGAGGTTGCCTGGGTGGCCGAGTGGTCTAACGTTAGGTACTATTTGATAACATCAGTGTTGCCTGTCACCACTACGGTGCGAGTTCGACTCTTGATTCCTAGCAACTATGTTTTGATTAAAAAGACCAAATCCTCCTTGACTAAGCATGAATTGAACATACCAATATGACCAATAGATTTACAGATAGTAGTGGGAATGCCACGATTTTCTCGGTTAAAAAATGTATACAAGAGGTCAAGAAATTTTAAAAATATTTAAAATAATAAACACTCAATATTGTCAATGAATACTTACAAAAGCTACAGTGCAAAATAAAATCCTTACTAAGGCTTCCAATACCATTTTAATCTCTAAACCAAAAGTTATTGTTTCATTGATAAATTTTACCTCTTTCGTTAAAACAACTAACTTAATACACAAATATTTATAAAGTAGCAGTAAGGTTAAAGAAAAACTGAATTAGCGTATCATACCACAGAAAACTGTATTCCTTAGGAACTCTGGCATTTGTTTGTCGCCATCAGCCTCTTATCTATTCGATATCGTCTGAGGCTTGAGAAAGTTTCAGTATCAACAATGACCTCTGGTATTTATCAAAATTTAAGTTAATTAAATGTGTAAATTATTTAAAACAGAATTATTAAAGTGACTTGTGTTAGTAATCTCAGGACGAATAAATAAGGATTATATTCATAATTATTATCATTTAATGCCTTGTGATGATTTCTATTATTTGAAAATGTAAATTTGTTAATGGAGTGTTTTGTTGGGGAAATTAATGAGTATTTACTGTAATGTTTGTATCATTAGCTTATCACAGCACTCCAAACAAAACTATGAAATGTATGAACAAATAAAGCATATCTACTTATGAAGCAATTTGCAGTAAACCAACACACTCGTAGCAGTCTATGAGTTAGAAATTGGGAGTTTCTTAGAGATGGTTAATTATCCGGCCACTGAAAGCAGTCTGTGAGTTAGAAATTGGGGTTTCTTGGAGACGGTTGATTATCCGGCCAGTGAAAGCACCTGTTCTCATAAGTATTGTATTTGTATCAGGTTAATGTCAGATAAATGGGCGTTCAACAGTCGTAAAGTCCACACTATCATCTTCCTTGTTTTTCATCCATGTAAACAAGGAACAATTTTGTACATAAAAAAGATAACACCCAAAGCATAGCAAAACAAGTTAATGCATGCAAATACCATTGTCGTTGATTTCATGTATCTCAACCTTTGAAATGTATTTACAGAAATTAACAATATTAATAAAACTATAGACACAATTTTAGTTATTCTAGTTCAGATTATACTCCCCTTTTAAAAACGAGCATTTAAACATAAAAATGCAGCTTGCAAACACGTTTGTTTCGATAAATTATTCGCATTTAAATTCGTTATGCTGCATACAAATAAAGTTAAGACACGGTTAGCTATTCAGAAATTATCTTATTATGAGTGGCCGTTCATGTCATTGGCGGGGTATCATACGCGTATATTGTCAAAACATACGCGTATATATTGGTTTTAAACGCGTATATTTGTATTATATACGCGTATACAATACAGATATTTAAGAGTTTATAATATTTAGGAGTGCGATGGTTATTTTCTTTTTTTTTGTTAAATAAAACAATATACGCGTTAATAAACATATTTTGGTGGTCATTTTTAGCTCACCTGGCCTAAAACGCCATGTGAGCTTCTGTCATCACTTGACGTCCATCTGTCCATAATTTCAAAAAAATCTTCTCCTCTGAAATTGGGTTTATTTGGTGGAATAATCATTGGGTAATCCTCTTCTACAGATTATGTCCTGCATCCTGCCTGGCTACCAAAATGACCACTATAACTTAAAGTAGAAAAGTGGATGGTGGGTTTACAAAATCTTCTGTGCTAATTGCAAATATAGTTTGGTGGAATAGATCTAGTATGTCCTCTATCAAAAGACATATATACAGTCACTTTCCCAAGTATTTGGTTCACTAGTATGGCAATTTTCTAAAAGTTGTAAAAAAACTGAACTTTTGTAAATGGTTAGTCTATTGTAGATACTCATTTTCATCAATTTTGCTGATTCTGAAATATTGAAGAAATTATTTGTAAATGTACTTTGCTTTTAAAGCCTGTAATCACACAATTTGTCAAATTTTAGCTATTTAATCCAAAAATTTAACATGAAGGACACCCACAACCAAAATTAGATTGGATGGTTTTATGGTTTTGGATGGATGTATTCTACATCATGTAAGGGCTACAACATTTTGGTTCTCAGTGTCCTTTCATTTTTTACAGCAAGGTTTGTTGGATAATTTATTTACAGTTCCAGACTCTTAGCACACAAATTTGTTTTATTTACTTCAAGCTATGAGACAAAATTGTAAAGATTTCATTCTTAAATTATCTAAAAATTCTGAATTTGGTAAAACAAGTGATACAATTACAGGGGAAAGTGGTCATACCTCTTTTGTCTTGCATATGCAACTGCAAACCAAGATGGCCACCACAGGTGAGTCAGAAATGAGACCCTATAGGAAAATCACTTAAAAATCTTCATGTCAAATTTTTGGCCAATTGGGCCAATTGCAACCAAAATTTGGTGAAATGGTCAAAAGATGGTTTTCAACTTAAACTGTGTCTTGCATTCCCACCTGCCAAACAAAATCACTGCAAAAGCCAAACTTAGTTTAACATAGGGCCATGGAAAAATCAGTTAAAAATCATCTTATCTAAAACTACTGAACCAATAACAACCAAACTTTGATGAAATGTTCCTTAGATGTCCTCTACCAAAACTGTGTCCACCATCCCTGTCTACCAACTAAGACCAAGATGGCCACCACAGTTAAACTCAGTCTAACATAGGCCTGTATTGAAAATCTTTTTGTCTAAAACAACAAAGCCAATAACAACTAAACTTTGTTGGAAAGGTCCTAAGTTCTCCACCAAACTTATGTTTTGCACGACCAATCACCAAGATGGCAGCAACAGCCAAACTCAAAGTTTAATAGATAATTCTATGAGAAATTCACTTTAAAATCTTCTTGACTGAAATATATGAAGCAATTGTAACCAAACTTTATTGGAATAGTTCTGTGGTGGTTCACTACCAAAATTTGGTTCAATATTCCTTTCTGGCAACCATCAGTGTTTACAAGGACAAATAAGAAGGAACTATCAAATAAGCGATACAGGCTTCTAGGAGCCTCCAAGGTCCAAAGTGGAGTAACTATCAGGTGATACTTCTTATATTAGTTTTAGTTTTTTCAATCTACAAAATAAACACTATTTTATAGAAAACAGTAGACAGTTTTTCTTTCACAACCTTTTTACCTGTTCCAACAAACTCTGACATAGAGTATAGAGAGTACCTTAATTACAATAAATATAATTAACAAAAATATAACTGTATTGCACATGACTTATTCCACTGAAGTGATGCAACTGTGATCCAAGCTTCACAAGATCAAGAGAAGACAACTCTTAGGGTCTTTTCAGGTATATGTACAAGCCACTGTTTCTTGAAGCATTTATCTATCTTGCCTACTTTACTAATTCAAGGTTAGTATTTGGATACAAAGTACTTTACGAAGACATGTTGTAACAATTGTCATCAAAGCCAAATACCGGTACACAATTTTCAGTTCATATCTGAAATGTCATTTCATGCCATGATTGTAAAACTTTGAAAGACAATAATAAACCTTCACCTGAGTCTGTGTAAAACCCCAGTTCAATTCATTTATAATTGTTTTCCTACTTCATAGTGACAGGAAACAGATAAGAAAATAAGCCAGAAATCTATCAAAAGCAAAATTAAGAATTCAGACAAAAACTTTCATTCATATTTGATCAAGTTATACTGAAAAAATATGATGTAATTGTATGCTTTTTCCTTAAAAAATGTAAATATGCTTTCTTGTATATACACAAAAGGCACAATTTTTTTTCTAAACAGATTTTGTTTTTAAATATATTCTTATGTTTTTGGACAATGCCATTTTAAAACTCATTTTTTATTACGGCACCAATATTGCCATTTCATCTCCAGTCTTATCCCATTTGAAATAATATTATTTGAATACATACTAAGTACATCTACAATGCATACCGAATTTATAATTCTAATTCATTCAATAGATTAATGTTTATGTGCAGGTTTAAAATGTACAAAAAATAATAACAAAATTCATTAAGAATATTTCAAAAGCCATATTTGGCCTGTGTCTGTTTTTTCGTCATCCTGCCCTGTGACCATGCATTCTTCAGTTCTAGCTCTCTTTCTTTAGCCTACAAAACAACAAATATAAATGATTATTTATTACTTTTTTAGTGCACGAACAAACTTGAATAATTTGCTTTTTCAGCAAAATTCAAGTATTGGTATTTATATACAACAAGCCCAATGCAACAAGTCACTGCAGAAACAACTTTTTTCATCTGATTATTTCAACAACTAGGTTTTAATTTTAACTAAACTCTTGTACATTATAAAATTGTATTTACTGTCAAATTAAGCCATCCTTAAAACATGTTGGTTTTCAGTTCACCTACACACCCTTTCAGAAGTCAGTTGTTAGGTGGGTATTTTTTTGTTTATATTACTGTTAACCAATAATTTCGAAAATCAACTGAAATGAATAGACTTCTTAGATTTCAATACACTTTTTTACAAAAAAAGGGCATTTTATGAAAACTTTTGTTACAAAAAGGGCAATAAAAGGGATAAACTGGCTTTAAAAAAAGTGTGGACACAATATTTTGCTGGACACAATGTGCTGAACACAGTAATATGACTGGATAAGTGATCATTTTGACTCATATTATCCTTTAAACTGGTGTTTCTTTTGTTGCATTTTTCATCAGGAATGATTTGTAAAAACCTATCAAAATCAGATGAAAAATAAAATTTTTCCATATTCCCACCACTTTGACCCCTTTTAGAGAAAATCTGTTGACATAATATTGAAAGCTCTCATTGAGTGGAATCAAATGCATCATCTCCTGCAAAATCACATTTTTAACACTTTGACCCCTTTTATGCAAAAATTGGTGAATGCTACAAAAATACTGAATTAACTTTTGTTGCATTTTTCATAAGAAACCATTTGCAAAAAAACCCATCAAAATCAGAATTTGGTCCTGGCCATTTTTGGACACCAATAAATGCCAATAATTGTAAGAGATAGGTCATGACGCATGTGGCTTGTTATGTTTGCTTTGTCATTAGGTAATACAAAAAAAAACCCATCAAAATCGGACAAAAATAGAAAACTTACATTTGAAAATTTAAAAAAGCCCCTTTGGACCCTCCTTAAAATTGGGCAGAGCTAGATCATCCAAAATCAATCCCATTTATATTGGGTATCATCGGTTAAAATGTCAAATGGATTCAAATAATAGAACAAAAGTTACTGAACAGAAACCTAACTGTCTATGGACGATGACACAGACACCGACAACATGCTCATAACAGAATAGGACCACAAAATTTCTGGGATTGTACTGATATTTAAAAGAAAAGTATATAAAATATATGCCAGAAAGATATGATCCACATCTTACTCATGTAAATAACAAATATTCAAATGCTAAATTTAAATGTGTGTAAAGCAGTTTTTTAAATTTACCTTAACAAGTTTCAATACTATATCAAGTACACCAGAATGAAGAATATGCCATTTATTTGTTAAGCTTGTTTTTAAGTCAAGCACTGGATTAACTTTTGTTTTTAAAAATTATATCAGAAAATACTGAATTTGAATTTTATGATAAATTTTATCGTTAAAAAACAGGTGTCCTTATGGAAATTCAATAAGCTCAGAAATAACAGATAAAAAGGTGTAAGAAATCCTTCATAATACCATAACACCTTAGGTCTTTAACACAAAATTTCTGTGGGTTCGGAGACAACAGATTTTTATAGATAAAGATGAGCTAAATGAAATTACCAAATTTTACCCATGAGGTATCATGAAAAGAAATTTGGGTGAACAAGTTTTTAAAGATACATGTTGTAGTAGGTTTGAAAAGGAAAGAATATTGGACATCATTATACCTTACATATTAAAGAATGTATTCAATTGGATAAAGGATGGTCACATGACACAAAATAGGTAGGATGTTTTTTTCATTTGATTGCCATCAACGGTGAATAATCCCTACAATTACACAGCTTCATTTAATAATCCTATTATTACCTGGTGAATAACACACGAAAATCATGACGTCAATTTAATAACATTCACAATTATAAAGCTCAATTTAATAAACCTATTATTATCCGGATATAACACTCGAAACTAACGACGTCCAGGTAATAATTTCCGTGTGAACAATTCAAATATTACACAGAAGACGTCAAATGTTTGTTTTGTATAAAAAAACAGTTACGGCCCTCTGCATCTGTGAATATCCATAATTGTCAACCCAAAGAGTGTTATTTCTCTCGGGCTAAAGCCCCTCGGAAAATAACCCTAATGGAGTTGACAATTTTGGATATTCACCTCTTCAGAGGGCCGTAATTGTATATTACTACTTTCAACTGAAAATTATTATTTAGAGAGATTTCTGTGTTACCCATCAAATACATTTTAAGGGTAAATTAAAGACGGAATGATTTCTACAGTAGAAAATTTTCCCAAAAGAATTTGTTCGTTATTATTTGGACAAAAAATGCTGATATGTAAATAAGTGGATGCCATTCACATTACAAGAAAGGATTGACTTTGTCACACCTATGGTATTTTACCTGATGTGCAAGATACGTGATTTGATGTTTTCGTTTCTGTTGTGAAGTTGGTCCATCATTTTTCTTATGAGATGATCTATATTCAGTTTCTTCACTAAGGGCTTTCTGGTACTCTGTTGTACTGGTAAAATCATCAGCATTAACATCCACAAACTCTATTGGTTCTTTGCCATGTTGAGGTTTTCCTTGTAGTCTCAGAAACTGTAATAATGCTCTATAATTTTACCATTTCATGCAAATACTATGAAAACTGGTGTCTTTTGTCCAAAATTTAGAACCTAGTTTGAGAAACTACCCTTTGGCCAATTAAAAAAATGGCCTTTCAAAAGTGTTACATGTAAATTCAGGATAATCTCCCAAAAGAGATTGTTCTATATATCAAGGAAGTTTTAATTTTTCATTTTTATTTTATATGAATGTAGCAAATTTTAAAACAAATGTTTTGCTAGCTGTACATCTACTCTCTATATGCAACCATTCTGTAACAAACTGAAACCCTAAACCCATCCCATGAACAGCATGGATGGGGGATCAACAGGTAGATGGACAATAATCCATGAGTGTGGGGTTATAATATAAGCCAAATTGGTCATTATTTTTGAATTGTGGTTAAAATTTAAACAGAAAATTAAATGCTATGCAAAGGACCATTTCTGAAATGCATTGGAATTCTGCGAACATCATTGTTCTTATTGATTTTAATTGCTTAAGACTTCATTTTTGAGAATTCTGATATTGCACAATGTGTTTGAGAGGACAGAAGTTGAATTTCTGTATCTGTCCACTGAACAAAATTTAACATGGTTAAATTCAACTATGATCTAAAATGTTGAACAATCCAGCATTCGAGATTCTGTCATTGAATTTAATGATCTGTTAATAATTTGTTTGCAAATAGATATGTCATACACACTTCATACCTCTTTATCTTGCTGTAAAACATGGAGATCTTCTGCATTACTGTAACCTTCAACCTGTCCAAATATACCAGCATAAAGTATAAAGTGAACAAAAGTAGACAATCCAAAGATGAAGTGTCTTAGTTAATTAACCAGAGACTTCTAGGAGCCTCTAATTGCCCATCTTATTAAAACAAGATCTTAGTAACTCTCCAACTACGTTTCCGAACTTCGGACACGTAGTTGGAGAGTTACTAAGATCTTGTTTTAATAAGGCTGCTCTAATTGCTCACATGGCTTACATTTGCCAGAGCAAGGTTGATGTTGATTAAAATTATTACATTCTTGTTTTTGAGTCATTTTATTGTGTTCATTTTTGAAAGGGTTTTTGGCCAAATATACAAAATGTGAAAATCTGTTCATTGGTTCTGTTTATAAAAGTGAAAATATAAAAATTCACACTTTGTCAAATGTTAAACTACTATAGGCCATCTTGAATTTCCAAATGAAATGATTCACAATTTAGTAAGAACCAACTAAATATCATTCCTGCAAATTCACAGTTCAATTTTCCTGGTGATTTCTGTTAAGAAGATTTTTTAAAGTTGGACCAATAAAAACACAATTTTTTTCTTTGATCTGTTCAGTGGTTTCAGAAAAGAAAAAAAAATGTAAAAGGTTAATATACAATGCCAACAACCACGGATGCAAAATAATAACAAAAGCACACAGAGTCCTTCCAAGCCAGGTGAGCAAAAAAATGCAACACCATATTTTATTTATATTAACAATTTCTGCCAAAATTGATCTTTTATGACATGTATGAGACAAAAGATTTGATATTCATTGGAATTTCTTCTATTAATACAGGTATGTGTAAAATCTTTGTTGGATACATATATACCCACATCAAGGTTCATAGATTTGATCATTATTTAAATTTCCTCTTGACCACCCCACCCAATTGCACACATCTTTTAAAAAATATACTTTAAATTTTCAAACCATTAACTTGATTCCAAGACAGTTGGTCTGACTGGATATCTCAATTGATTTCAACTGAAAAACACTATGCAATCATGTTCTAGCAGATAACATATATCGGTGATCTCTCTGTATTTGTAACTGAATGACTCTTCAAAAAATTGTCAAAGCAACTTCGGAACAATTTAGCTCATCATCTACATTTTATCCTTTATTTTTAGGAATCAAAACAGACTCTAATACAAAACAAACTCAAATAATTACCTCAGTATTCATGCCATACATTGTGGGTCCTACTGTATCTGTGGCACTCCCTGTATCTATTCCATAATTGAATGTTGAATAAGACATGCGACTTGGTGGATTCCTATAAGGAGTTTTAATTGATGATTTGAAAGTCAGTGGGGCATCTTCCATTGTAGACACAGTGTTTACTACATCCTTTGTGCCTGCTGACTCAATCAAATTTTCTGTAGAAACCAACGATTGGCTAATATCAACCTCCATATTTGTTTGAACAGATTTTATTGGTGGAGGAAGGTTAAAATTGATTTTTGCCACATTTGATTGGACAGGAGTTTGTGAAAACAATTCGGGTGATTGCACTGATGGTTCCAAGGAGAAAAAATTACTCTCTGTGGTACTGTGAGTGTTTTTAGACTGAATGTCTGAATCTACTGAGAAGAAGTTAGATGTTCTAGTTTCCTTTATAGGCTTCATTTCTGAATCTAATGAGAAGAAGTTGGATGATTCATTAGTGTCCTTATCACTATATTCCTCATCACTATCACTTCCGTAAGCACCAATCAGATTGACTGGCTTTGCCGTAGGTACTGATGGCATTACTGTTGCTGGTTTGGACTTTTCTTTTATTGTGTTCACAGTTGATTTAGAATCTGTTGGTTTTTTCTTAGTGAATACATAAGGAAGTAATGTCCGATTTGACTCCTTTGTTGACGAGTGGATAGGAGGGGGTAAAATTGCAGTCAATCCAGTTTTTCCCTGCAAATATTTACGATTAACTAATTAAAATATGTAGGATTAACTAATTAAAACAGTTTTCAAAGCTTAACTAAAGTATTCAAAGACAAATTGGCTGAATGTTGCCCAATGTTCAGATCAAATCATACAAGTGATGATGAATACCCTTCTTTATACTAGACCAACATGCTCAGCAAGATTTTTCCTAAAAAATGCTACTTGAAGCTCTAAAGGCAACAGTCTTTCCTGAACATTTTATTTAAACTTCATTGACTACATGTATAAAAACAAGATCAGATACAGATACAGATTTTTTTTTCAATTTAAGAATGATACTAATTTGCATTGACTGTTCTGCAATGTGAAAAATTCTTTTAATAGTAAGCAGACAACTGACATGATAAATTACTTTATAAAATAAATATTTTGACAAACCATTTTTTTTAACATACATTTGAATATTTTTCGTTATCATACTTGCCACATCTGTACAGAACTTGAGTCAAATGTGAAATTACTAAATACAAAAAATAAAAAGCTATTCATAAATACTTAAAAAGACTACACCACATGTACATGTCAAAATATCAAGCAAATAGTTTTGTAGATATTTGTTTGTTTGTTTGTTTGTTTGATTGGGGTTTAACGCCACTTTCAACAATATTTCAGTCATATCGCGGCGGTCAG
>JARWCS010226358.1:0-13633 GCA_034783895.1 Geukensia demissa
CATTTTCATCTTCTTCTCTGAATCCACTGAACAGATTTCAACCCAACTTGGCAGAAATGTTAAGCAACAAGCAGACAGTTATCAAGCAATGTGTTAAATCTTTGTTCACATTAACTTTGATTCGGCAACTCTTAACCAGGTGAGCGATTACAGGCTCCTGGGAGCCTCTGGTTTTTTATGTTATAGTTTAATTTTTGAAAAAAACAAATTTGAGGGACTAGTAAGTTGCCTTTTGGTTAAAGTCACAGGTAAGATTGTTAATCTGACAGATATATTACAGGTTATAGCTTCAACTGATTCCAAGCTGCTAATTGTAACTGTGTACCATATTCAGGTCTATTGTATCAAAACCAATCTTTGTCACAAATAAAAATTATCTTCATGATCTATCACTTGAATTGAAAACCTCAAATTTTTTGGTTTATAATCAAAAATAACTGGATGAATTCTGAAAATATTTTTGGAAGAGACTATTAACGATCGTTGTGTACTAACTGTATAACTATCTATTTTTACTTCACAAATTTAATTGTAACTAAGCAACAAGTTCAGTGACATCTGTAACTGATACAGTTCCTGATTTTTTACATTAGGGTGATCAAGATTAATTATTGTACACTGATGATGGTAGCCTATGCACCAAAACGTGTTGGTCAATAAAACTGGACAGTAGCATTTCTTGAAGTGTTGTTGCTATATTATTAGGTTTTGATATGTGTTAAAACCTGGAGATTTTTATTACAACCATGCATATCAGTGGGTATCCACTAAAGGATTCTGTAGAAACAAAACCCAGCTGGTGTTCTTTTTATTTTATTTTTTACTTTAAAAAATTGTAAGCGATCATTAGCCATTAAAAATAATGAATATTGTGAGTAATGATATTATCATATATTTCTTTTTTAGGTCTGGAAAGGATTTGCCCAGAGAAGAAAAACAAAACGTGATAGAGAAGAGGAAATGATGTTTATTGGAATGGTATGCAAAAATAGTATACGCAGGACCACACTAGAGTGGATTGTCCCTTTTTATACCTTTTTCTTTCAGTTTTACTGCATGCAATTTTCTACTATTCCTTTTAACAAAACTAATTATTTGATAAATTTTAATTCATCTTCCGTATACATGAATTAAAGAGAAGATAAAAATAAATATTAATGTTCCCCAAAGATAATTTCTCTATATTACTTTAAATTTAACATTAAATTTTAGAGGTGAATATAGAAGATAAGAAGTGCAAGTCTAAGAATCAAGCAATAATAATGACCAAAAATTGATTTCAATATGGGGTGTTAAGTATTGTACATATACATTTTATTCAGGTTATAAGGAAAAATGAATTTAATGAAGTGCAATTATCATTACAATGCAGGGGAGATAACACCATGAACACAATACAAGACCAACAGGAAAAAGGAAAATTTCTTTGCCATGTCAAATTTGCATCAGTTCCTTAGAAATATTGCCATTAAGATGTTATACACTAGTTGATAGGTTTTATGATTAACAGAGGAAATATTTAACATTTTAGGCCCCACCTCCTAGACCAGCGAATCTGAAAAATACCCATGAAGCCTTGGCATTGAAAAGGGAAACAGAGAGGAGAGTAAAACAAACAAACTATGAGGTTGAGTACCAGAATGCATTAGTTCAAATCAAAGAAAAGATAAAAGAATCTGAAGGACCAGACATCAAAGAATCAATGATGGATCAAATCCGACAATGGTTTATTGAGTGCAGGTAATCTGAATGCTTATGAGAAGAGATAGTTATATTGTACTGAAGGGTATTTTTAAAACAAGATATAGTGTTTTTGTTGCTTTTGTAACAAATATGTTAGGAAATAGGGGTGATTTACATTTTTTCTTGTTTTGTTTGTGTATAAAATAATATAAAGAGAAATATTGTGGTATTACTTTATGATAAACTATGGAAGATTTATTGTTTTTTTTAGAATTATTGATATTTTACCCCATTTTTCTTATATTTTAGGATTATTGCACTAACTAGCATATTTTATTGCAAGCTGCTATGAAGGACAATATTCTTGCAGTTATCCTTTTATTGTATAGAAAAGCATTGAAGAAACCTTTCAAGCTGCATAAATGTCATTAATGTTGTCATGTTTGTAATGCTATACTGCACTAGTGTAATATAGTATAATAACACAGAATATTGCACACTAAAATTTAGTTGCATTAAAATGGAATGTTATACTGCTATAATGGAAACTTAATTACTTTAATTCAGAGATGCTACTGGAAAGTTCCCAGAATTCCCGGATGAGGATGATGGTGGATCAGCACTCATATTCAAAGAAAAAAGTCCTGAAGAACTTGAGGCTGAAATGAAAGAAAAAGTATGTGTACTTTTCTTGAGAGGAGGGTAGAAGTGAAGAGTTGATTTAAATCTTATTGTACCTTGAAACTTATAGAATAAACAAGAAGGTCATTGGTTCTAAATATACTGAGATTTGAATGATAATGGGTCATGCTTCAATTCACATAAAGTCTTTAGTCAAATTGAAGAATATAATAATTTTGCCATTTCTTTATTTTCAAATGAGAGATCTGACAACTGTGCATGAAAATATTTTTAAAAATGTGATGTCACTAGTAAAGATTTTTTTAAAATTTAAGCTTTTTTTTTGTAAGATTGCTCTAAATTCATTTGATTATTTTTTATTGCTTAACAATTAGCAAAGAAGGGAATCTCAAAGTCAGGTATTGGTAATTTTACATTGAATGTTTCCTCTGGTCCTCTTATTATTATTTGTAATCATAAATAATCCAATAAATGTATTTTCCTGCATTTCCGTTGTTTAAGATAAAAAATAGCAAAATCCAGTGCACATTCTATTACACAATCATATACGTTATATACATGCTTGCAATTGACAAAATAAAATCCCACACAAAACTTCAAATTTGACAGAGTGCAATACAATATTTAGAATTTTGTAATATGTTTTGTTTCATATTTTAAATATAAAAATTAATAAATGATTTATAAATACTTGTACTGCTCTCATCTACCCAGAATGTCTCCATTTCATTGTTGTTGTAACTTAGGGAAATGAAATATAAAACTATAATTACAAAATTTAGAAAAAAAGACAAAAGTGATAATTGAGAACCGTAATGAGGCCTGTAGAAGTTTAATTCGACTCTTATTTGGTGGATGGCTGTCTCATGCACAACATGCCATATCTCATATTTTTATATTAAACACTCTTTTTAAATTTTGTCGAAAAAATGTTGTTTTATGACAGATTTTTAAAATCATTATTTTTTATTCTGTTTTTTAATACATTTTTTATCCTTAAATTTGGAGTTACATGTCAGTTTGAAATTTTTGGTTAGAATAGGAATGAATTGGTTTTTTTTACTTTTTGTAAGTGGACAAAATATGACAGCTCTATTATGGTAGAATAATTTTCTTGTTGCAAGTTTGGGGTTTGTTCCTGGATGGAAAGCAAGATTTTAATGTTTGTGCTGTTTACAGGAAGAAGGTGGTGGTAAGAAAAAAGACAAGAAAGGCAAGAAAAAAGATAAGAAGGAGAAAAAAGGAAAGAAGGACAAAAAAGGAAAGAAAGGGAAAGGGAAAAAGGGAGGTGATGATGATGTAAGTCTAAATCTTTTTAAATAATAATGATGCATCATTACATGATTCTATTTTGTTAAAAGTTCCATTTGAAGTAACTGTCCATTCAGTTTTTTTTGTTTTTTAGGTCAAGTAGCAGTTCTTGTACAAAATATTTGCTCAAATACAGATTTTTTAAAGCTCATTCAGAAAACAAAAAGAAATGGCTGGCTATCTATGCTACTTTTTGTTCAATCTAACACTGAAAATAAAGATAAAATTACATTTATATGTCTAAAATCAATATACCAAAAGTGGGAATGGTAGGTTGCTAATGAATTTTAGACAAATTATATGTCTTAATATACATAATTCTCTTTCTAAAAAGTATAAACTTTGCTTAGGTATTCATGCTTGATTTACAGCAAGACAAGTTAGAAGATCTTAAGGCAATCTACTGATGTTTGTAGTTTATATGCTTTGGATAGCTGCCTCATAGACAATTAAACCAGTTCTCCTTTATCTATATCAAAACCTCTAGAAATTCTTTGGAAGTCTGGCTAATGTTGTGTGACTTCAAGGAAACAGATAACGTCAATTAATTTTGGCATGTACCATCAGATGGGGCTACTTAATCTTAAAAGAAGCTTCCTTGAATTGTTGAATTATTATTTTCCAGTATTTTGAATCTATGACAGTAGTGATTAGTGTGAAAGCTGCAGTGTGACTTTGCTGTTGTAAAAATAAATTCAAATGAAGATAGAATTATTACAAATTATTAAAAATGCTTATGACTATTTGTAGGAAGAGGAAGAGGGATGGAAGATGCAGGAATCCAGTTTTGTACCAGCTATAAAGGATGGTCATGAAGATTATAAAGGTAAATATATACTGATGATTTTACTCAAGGGAACAAAACACAAAGCAATGTTCCTCTGGAATATGGGAAAGAATGTCTATATCTGTTTGAATAATGTTAAAATGCGATTGGATTTTTTTCCTTATCTGGTATAAAAGAAACATTTTTCTAAAAATATTTGATAATGTTTCTATTGTCTTGAGGGCTATTCCCCTACAATTTATCTCCCAGGGGGAACCCCTCAATTAAATTTGTAGGATTCCACAAAAAAGTGTTGTTTGAGGTTTTTTTAGCTCCATGACATTTGTCATCAAGCATAAAACACAAAAGAGAACTTTCAAAAGTTTACCCGACCTTGGTGAATTGCTTGAAAAATGCTTTATATATATTAAGTTTTCAATCTCACCTATTTTAAATCATTTTTGTTCTTAGTTATGGTTCAGTTTAATCTCGATATTTTCATATATGCTTAAACATGGAATGTTTACACTTAAGGGTTAATACTCATGAGTGGAGCATGCACATGAACGAAGAAAAAACTGTAAGGACTTGTCAGGAAAATGGTGGACAAGAATATTTCCTTATGTTTAATTGCCTTTTTAGAACATTTTAGATTTTACTTTACCAAGCACTAATCTATCAAACTATAAACATATAATGCATATTAAACAGGGGTGTGGACAATCTTGTAGATTATTATCTGAATCCAACAGTAACACTGAGCTACCAAACTGTAATCATATAATGCATATTTAACAGGGGTGTAGACAGTCTTGTCGATTATTATCTGAATCCAACAGTAACACTGATCTATCAAACTGTAATGATATGATGCATATTTTACAGGGGTGTGGGCAACCAGAGATGAGAAGGAAAATTTTTCACAGAGACATGATGCTGAACTTATCAAAGAACAGAAAAGGAGAGAAGTGGAGGAAGAAATCAGACTACAAGTAGATGAACTGATGAGAGCTGAACTTAAAAATCTTAAAGCTGTAAGCATTGAACACAAAAAATAAGTAACTTATGTTGAACCCTGCCACACACTTCATGTGCCCATCCCAAGCCAGGAACCTGTAAATCAGGGGATGTTGTTGTTTAAATGTTTCAGTGTTACTAGTTTAGCATTGTTTACTTGTTTGGTCAATGGTTGATATATTTGAATATCATCACATTTTATTTTTGGGGTTTTTTACAGTTTGTGGTAGGTTGTGGACATGTGTTCATTATTAAAGGCCTTAGTGCAACGTGTGGAAGTTTGAGATTTACACTTTTTGGATGCTGTCTCATGAACAATCATACCAAATCTCCTTTTTCTATATGAAAGACAGACACATGGATACTGGAGAATTTAGTCTGATTGATTACAGCATGTTAGCATGGCTATCTTGTTTGCTTCAAACTTGAATTAAAATTACACATGCAATAGAAAATATCATTTAATTGTATTAATAACTTCATTTGTAAATAAATATGAACTAATTGTCATCGAATTTGATTGTAATGCAAGAATAGAAGTTATAAATTTTTGGAATTGTTTGTAAATTAGATTACACCGGAGTAAGTTCTGATGATTAATATTGTCTATTAATTTGTAAATATAATCAATATCATCCTGCTGACCTGATTTAAAAACTATTTTAACAGTTTGTGATTGCTCTGCTAAAATTCTTGTGCAGGAGTTTTGTTTGTTGGTCAACAAGTGCAAATTGGTCACAACTTTGTGAAGGAATTTAACAAGCAAATGTTTAATGTTATAGCATATATATAAGTTGGAGAAAATGCACAAGTACAGATGTTTATTTCATATTTTAAAATGTCTGATTTAAGGAATTATTTTTCATTTACATTAGAATGGAGTTAACAGTGTTTTATTTGAAGGTTTGCCTGCAATAATTTTGATTTGTTGGTCGCAAATATCTGCTAAGACATAGTCAGTAAACTATCAAATCATCAATTAATCCTTCAAATGCAATATTATTGTTGGTTCTAGATATGAATATATATTAAGCCACATGTCAAACTGCTGTCATATTATATTATAGGCTGTTGATAGAGATAAAGGTAAAAAAGGTAAAGGCAAGAAATCAGGAAAAAAGAAGAAGAAGAAAGGGAAGAAAAGTGGAAAGAAAGGAAAGAAGAAAAAGAAGGACAAAGATTTGACGGCTACAAGGTAACATAGAGCAGATTTAACAGGTGTTTTTATACTGATACTGACTACTGAAATGAGCCTCACTATACTCAGATTTTGTTTCTTTATCCGACATGTTTTTAACATAGACAAATATTGCCCTGTGTAGCCTGCTATAACCAACTATCAACAGACTTGATCAAAGTTAGAGCTGTAGTACATTGTTACAACATACAATCTTTTTTTATGGAAAGCTTTACTTAGGGTTGGAAGGCAAAGTTGGTTCTTATCTATTAAATATAGCAAATATTTTGTTTCTTGAAAGTTCCTAAAAGGTGATTGTTGATTTATTAAAAAAAGATATTATAAGGCAATTAAACAGTTATTTAATAAGTATGCTGGCAATATGTAAACTATTTTCTTCCTTGGTTCAGAAAAGACAAACATGTTCTATTGATCTCGACCATTGGCCATTAGCAATAGAACACATTCTAATTTTCTGTACCTTGTAAAAGTGTATTTTAGTCTATTGCCTTCATACCCATTTGATAGTTGGATATTAAAACAATAGGAATCTGTACATATACTTTATCAATTATATAACTATCAAAAGAGACATTAAACTTATTATAATTTTATATGGTTTTATTTCAAGATTCTGTTGATGAAGTAGAAGTTTTGATATACCTAATGGAATAACATTTGTAAGGTATTTTAAAATATTTTGTAAAGGTTTTGGTTTTTTAGGACAATTGACTCATTATATGAAGAATTAGTAAGAGAGGGTATTATAGTAAGGACACCACCAGTCAAACTGTCAGACTATGAAGGAGAATACAGTTATCTTGGTACAACCTTACGACAAGCTAACATTGAACCTATGCCTTCACTAAGTGATGTTCGGAGATTAGTCACAGAATTTGGCATATTACCTATAGGTAAGATAGTTTATTAGCTTCATGTGAATTATTGTGTTTTTACTAGTAATTGATTTTACAAGATTGACTTTGATCAATGAGCTTTGAAATTTTAATTAAACAGTTTCTGTTTATTCTCAGTAATCTAGACTGGTGTTTTAGAAATGTTTCAGCTTGAGTAATATTAAAAAAATAATATTTTCTGTAAAACATGCTGAAAGATATTGGCATATATTCCATAATTTTTCTTTGAAATATTTTCTGAAAGAAATTGGTTTTCAGAAAATAGAGAAGTTGGTTTATATATGTTTTGAATTTAACACAAGGATATTCATGGATGATTCTTATATCTAAAAACATTAATTATTGATACTTTTTCTTTTCAACAGGATCCACAGCAGTCCACGAGAAAGCACCTTTAACAAAATCTATATTACTGGCTGGTCCAAGGGGAACTGGTAAAAAGATGTTGGTCCAAGCAATTTGTAATGAAACTGGTGCCAACATGTTTGATTTAACGGCAGCAAACATAGCTGGCAAATATCCAGGAAAGGATGGTCTCAAAATGTTAATGCATCTTGTTTTTAAGGTAGGAGGCATTTTTTATTTTAAAGGTTTGTGAAGTAGCATGGTTTATTTTTCAATAGGATGCAATACCTGAACTTATTGCCTAACTAAGTGAAATAGTTCTGAAGTTATCATCTTGATCTTTTGTAATTTTTTTCAATTGATACTAATTATGTCAAACCCATGTGCTTTACAGTTACTTACATGATGAAGATTGACAATAAAAGCATTGTTTTGTTGCTATTTGGTACATTCCTGTATAAGATGGTTTTGTCTCTAATGCACATTAACTCTTCATCACTTGTCTCATTTTTACTATTTATCTAACATTATTTGACAGGTTGGAAGAGAACTGCAGCCTTCTGTAATTTATATAGGAGATTGTGAAAGGATGTTCAAAAAGAAAGTTCCCAAGACTGACCCTGTAAGATATATAATGTTTAAAATACTGATTTGAAAGAAGGAAAATATTATTTGAACACCACCTGAACAATCTGCAGAAAATTGGTTATTAGATTTTTAGGGTCATATAATTGAAGTTTGTGTATTAAAGATAACCATGTTACACTCTTACTCTCTATTATTTCATACAAAAATGTGGAACAGTAGTTGCTTCACTACTCTGGAGACCAATTTACACTGTTTTTATTACAGAGGTGTTTACATACTTATCAATTTAAAACAAGCAGACAACTAAGAATGGACTTAAAATGAGTTTAAAATACTCATGACTTAAGGATCTATTGCAAGTCAAGTGATGCTTATAAAAAAAGATGATGCGGCATGATTGTTAACAAGACTGACATCCACCAAAGTAAAAATTGCAATTCATCTTATATGTATCAGATATTAGGCGGAGATTTATAACCTATTTCCATTCCAGACTGATCCAAAAAGATTGAAAAAAGAACTTCCAAAGCAGTTAAAAACAATAAAAGGAGAAGATCGATTATTACTAGTGGGAACATCACGGTGTCCTTTTGATGGGGAGATGAAACCATTAACATCTACTTATCAGAGAATTATTCTGATACCAAGACCAGATTATGCATCTAGACATTGTAAGTATTCAGCAGGGAAATAAGAACATTAAACAGCTAGTTATTTGATTTTTTTCCTGTAGTAGTATTGTTTAATATCTGTAGGACAAACAGAAAACAAATTTTTTAAGTCATACAATTATGTTCACAATAAGCCAGATCAGAAAAAAATGCAACAATTTTTCAAATAGATAATTTTACTTTTTCAAACATGTTTCTTCAAAAAAAAATTTAAACAAAAAAACTATCTGTCTTTTTTTCCATCTTCCCTTTGTTTCAAGAAGAGAGTTTAAAATAGTTTCTTGTATAAAAATTTACAGTATTATGGAGAAGACTTATTCTAAAACACAATGGCACAATCACTAATCATCTGGATGTCAGCTCCTTGTCAAAGGTTACAGATGGTTACACTCCGGGTCACATGGTCACGGCTATACAACAGATTCTGACAGAGAGACGAATACAGATACTGTCAAAGAAACCTCTAACATCAGTAGAATTTATAGCACCTCTAGCAAGAATAGATCCTATTTATAAAGAGGAAGAAGAATCTTTCAAGGTTTGCATTCTAAAACATTTGTTTATTCATATTTATGTACATTCATAACTATATAAAGTTCATTGGTGTCATGGATACTAATTTAAGTTTGATGTGTAAGAAACAATTCATTTGTGTATAGAACATAGGACATTTTGTATCTTGTACTGACTTTATCATAGAAAATATTCAGTGAGCCCATATTTATTCAACATTGGTAAACTTGATTTTCTAGCTGTTACAAAATGTACTACAAAGAAACTCATGCATGCAGCTAGTAAAGAATTAACTGTCAATCATTATATTTGCTTTAGTGAATCTGTAGAGGAAATAAGAAAATATGAAATAAGTTTTACTTCTAAATTCCTTTTCCATGAATTAACCAACACAAAAAATTGTCTTTTCTTGTTAATCCATGAAAATTGTTGTCAACAAAAATAAATGAATTCACAGCATATAAATGACAAAATCCAGCAAATGTTGGTATATTTTATTGAGTCATTACATGTTAAAAGCAACTGCATACAGATTAATGTTTCTAGAGTATGATATATATGCTGTTTGTTTTTTTTGTAGAGTTGGTATGGCAAGACACCACTTGGGAAGAAGAGAGCAAGGGCTGCACAGGCAGAGGAAGAAGGGGATGGTGGTGGTAAAGGTGGCAAAGGAAAGAAGGGGGGCAAGAAAGGAAAGAAGGGAGGCAAAAAGAAGGGGAAGAAGAAGAAGTAAACAATTTGTGACACAACTAAGACAAAATATGGAAACAAGATATCTCTGTGATAATAGTGGTGAACGTTCCGTCCTTATGAATTTATATTTTATGTACTGTTTTTATAAATTTCTGACAGTTTATAAAACTATTTTGTTTTTTAATATAATTTATTGATACAGTTTAGTTTTGAGCTTTATTTACCTGAAGAATGGGAATTGATTATGTTACACCAAATCCAATGATATTTAAATAGAATGATCTGGCATAAGAAGTCATTTTGATTATGGGGACTTATCCTGTGTCATTTTGGGGAAGGGACAAAACATTGTTTTTGTTATGTTTTAATGTAATTTATTCATATCTTATCCACTTTTGATGAGATTTTTTTCAATGTATTTGTGGTGAGACAGCAAAAAAGGCAGTTCCTGTGTTATGATCACTTACAATTTAGGAGATATACATGATAAAAAAGTCACACTGTGATTTTTAAATGTTTTTTAATAGTATTAATCAACATAAAAGGTTAAAAGGTTTTTTAATATATTAACATATTTTTTCTATTTTTTACTGTTTTCAAGATAATAGGGCTGAAAGGGGCACCTACAATATTTTTATCATTAGTGGGACTCTTGTGTCTAGTTGATGCCGATATACTTGTGCCCAACATTTTACTATATTCAGAAAAATATATTACGGTACCCATACTTGTTATAAGTTCATTCGATCAACTTTCTCATGTGGTTGTCTACAGCTTTAGGAGCAGCAATTGAGTTTTGATAAGAAATGAGGAAAAGAGTTGAAGATGGTTTCTAAAACAGGTGTAATTAGAGTTGGTGCTACAGTACATAATCTTTCACCAAACAATAAAGTCTGTTTATGGTTCATACAAGTGTGAACACAGTAATGTCTCACCTGAATACTTACTGCATGTCACAAATCTCATTGACCAAAAAAGTTACTGAAAACCAGGCTAAAACACAAATCTTGACCATAATGACTTACATGTCCACCTAAGAATAAATTAGCACAACAAAAACTTTAAAATCATACAATATAGTGAGAACTGAGGAACTAAGCTTAAGCATTTAAACTTGACCATAGTTTGCTGGACCATGAAAATCAGGTCATGGTTGTGTGACATATAGCATATAATTAAACATGATTTGGTATAGTAATCTATTTTAGGTGTACATGCAAGTACACCTAAAATAAATTACTATACAAAATCATGTTAAATTATTTGATATGGTTATTGAGAAACAGACTTAAAAATAGAAACTTGACCATGAAAAAATTAATACAAAGTCAAATGTCATGTATGCATAAAAAATTATTAATTACAAAATGTAGCACACAAAATATTGAATTATCTTAAAAAGAGAACACATAGCTTTACCATATTTGCTGAACCAAGAAGGAACTCGGGGTCCCATGACGTATGGCACATCACTGACTTATGCTGACTTATCAGTGTAGTTAATTGATTGATTTAATGGTGCTTAACTTCAAGCAGCAAATATTTTATGCATATTCAGGATGAGAGCATATTAATGAGTGATGAAGAATGCTTTGTATTAGACCAACATGTTGTTCCAGATTTTTAATGAGCTAGCTCATTAAAGCAACATGCCACAGGAAGATATGTCACTTTACCCAAACACATAATTCTGACTTTGGGCCAGCCAGTCTTGGTCTTATTCCTAAATGCTGTGTGCTTAGCGAAGAAGCAGCAAATAGCAATTTTAATGTCTTAAATAAATAAGCACAGGGAACATTGTTGATCGGACATATGTGGCAACTCACAACAAAAACTGTACCTGAGCCAGTGGACCATGAAACTGTGGTCAAGGTCAGATCACATATAGCAGATTGGCATATACCCACCAAGATCTGCCGAATGACCACATATTCTGGGTCTACGTATAACAGTGGTTGACACTGTACTTTAATGAAAACAAAACGTCACAAATTTTACAAAGTAACTCAAGCATGAGGTCAAAGCCAGGTATGTACCCACTAATATTTACCTACAGTCCTAATATAAACTGGAGGATGCAGCCACCTCCTGCAAAGTTCGCCTCATCTGTCATATTCCACTGTTAGAGCCTGAGTTGACTTTGTGTGAAAGTTTGAATATTACAAAAATAACATGCTGAGATTCTTTTGGCAATCTCATAAGAAACATGTTGTTAGGACAACCTTATAAGATAATTCAATGTATATAATCTGTGCTTTACTTTACAAAGATATGCAGTAAAATCTATTAAACCTATACCAAACCAGAAATGGACACAGAAATTCTTGGAATGGTGACAAATTATCAACAAACATTCTAAAAATTGCCCTGCCCCAAATTTTTTTATTTTGTCAAATTTTCTTGGGGTGGATGGAGATGAAAATCTAGCAATTATTTTTAATCTTACCTAATAAAAAGTAAGAAATGTCAATATTGCCTTCTAATCTTTTTTCCAGATTAAAAGATGAAAAATGTTTTCAACAATTACTGTATAAGAATAAAATTATTTCACAATTATTAGGTGAAACTAAACAAATTTCCTGTTTTTTAAGTAAACTTGATCACAGTTTGCTAATATATAACTTAAGAACAAGTCTGTAGGTGAGTTGTGACAAGTTTGTTATGGCAAAGGTGAGCAGCTATAAACATTTTGGTCTCCAGATGACGTCAACTGAATTTAGGGTGACTAGGTCAAAGGTCAAGGTCACAGTGGTAGACCAAAATATGGGTTTATTGTGGTTTCCAAATGATAGCTTGAAAACTTAAGTGAATTATACCCATTGAAATGAGGATGAATAATGTTACCTATTGAGGTAAAAGATCAAGATCATTCTGGCTATAAATAGACCTCAATTTAAGGACTGTGGTTTCTAGATGATAATTCCTGAAAGAATTAGCAGATCTGAATGAAATTTAGGTGGATTATATCCCTTGGGTATTGATTTTGGGATCATTAGGTCAAACATCAACATCACAGTGGAAAATTGAGGTTTCAAGATTAATTATAGGAGCAAACCAAACTTTGGATATGATTTGCCTCTCATGAAAAAGGTAGAACCCTATTGATTTTAAAGGTCACTCAGTCAAAGGTCAAGGTCAGACTAACTATAACAAAATAGTGTAAGTTTTTAGCTCACCTTGCCAAAGGCAATGTGAGCTTTTGCCATGGTGTGTCGTCCGTCGTCCGTTAACTTTTCACATTTTAATCTTCTCCTCTGAAACCACTGGGCCAATTTGAACCAAACTTTGGTGGAATGGTCCTTGGATGGTC
>JARWCS010226469.1:0-13633 GCA_034783895.1 Geukensia demissa
TTTTGTCAGTTATTTAATATTCTAAACTACTGTCTTTTTAAACCTAATTTCTTATAGAATGGGCTTTTTGGAAATTTCAAACCTTTATCTTAGAAATACTCAAGTTTTTCTTCAAAAAGTAGAACCTAGTGAGTTGTCCAATAAAGTACTGACCTCACAAGATACTTTTAAGGCACATAAGAACTGTTTTAGTTTGGGAATTTCTTATTGTAATTTTTTTGTCTTCTAAAATACTAAATTTTCAAATGAAATGATAGTGACAATTTTCTTGTATAAATTGTTCCATTGAGGTGAGAAAGAAATTTTGCAATTACATTTTAAGGTATAAATTCTAGAGGGCCTTTTGTTTTATCCCTGCCAAGAGAGTTATCTCCCTATTACAATGTAAATCCCATACAGACTTTCCTGTTTCTCCATATTCATATACTATTGAAAACAATATTAAAATAAAAGTAGTTTCTGTTAAAACTCGCTAAAATACATCTTTTTGCAAAATTTTATTGAAATTAAAAAATGATAACACCTTTGACTTTTGAAAAAAGGCATTCCATGAAGTGAGGTTAACAGACAGCAAGTTATAATGGAAAATGACAAAATTTCCTAATTTTTCAAAATTAGTGGAAAAAACTAAGTATTAAAAATCGGATATATAAAAATATCTTCATTGTATTTTAAAATATGATTCCTTAAAAGGTTATTTCAAAATTTTAATGAAAAGTGAAAGACATGGACAATATAAATAAATTCTACTTCAACTCAATCAAAAATTCACAATAGCAGGAGTAATAATACTGAATGGGAACCAGATTGAAGTTTGTTGCATCTTAAATTTTAATTGTGCATGTTCAAGATTATGGAAGGTGCTGTATATTAAACTTATCTCCAACAAAGAAGTTAGGCTGTATCTTAAATGTTTGTGGACATAGAATATATGGAAAAAACATCATACTTTTGTGCAAAACAAAAAACTGCATTTACAGGTATCATGGGACTCATTGTGCAAATATTGTTTTCACACGCCAATGCAAAATTTTGCTATACATACAGAAACTTGTTGGTAAAATGAGCCCAAAAGATGTGTTCTAGTTTATTTTCAAACTGTGACATGTACAGTTTATCCAATTGAATCCACTTGCCATAATCAATACCAAGTGTAAAAAACCATTTTTAAAATCATATTTGGACTTAACGTTTTTGGTAAAAAGTAGCAAATGATAAATATGACCAAAACTCCATCTTCTTGTATTAGTATGAATTTTGAATCTGGAGAAAAAATTAAAAACAAGGAATTGAAAAGTATACTTAAATCTTAAATGTTTATTTTAATCAAATGATGCCATTATTAAATGAACAGCTGATAATGGTACCTTCAATAATGGTTTGATTATCAAAATAGAATCCAAACTCAGCTTTATAAATAATTAGAATATTTAATATCAAAAGCACATCCCAAAAAAATCCTTCCATAAAATCATGCTCTGATAAACTAACCCTCTCTTAGAACTTTGTCCAATAGTTGGCACTGCTTGATTACTATATGGTATTTTATCATATATCATCCATTTTGCATCCTCTTTTCGTTTATTTTCCCTTCTTTCTATCCTTTTAATACTTTCCTCATCAAGTTTTGTATAAAATTCATCACTAAGTTTGAATTTATCATGATTAATATTTTCCCGTGGGGTGGCTTCGTTACTTTGTGCCATCTCTTCCTTAGTATATCCAGGAATACTTCCGTCCTTGTTTAGTAAAATATATGCCATTATGTTCACTGATATGAAGATCCCAGCATAATGTCTTCTTAATTGATTTTTCACCTTTATAAGTCTAGTAAGCTTATGGAGGTATGTTTACATTAGATGGGGTATATAAATTCCTAAATCTTATAAGAAATGATCACTCCCCCAACCAAACACCAAACAATAGGGAACTACAAAGGGTGTGAAATATAATTAAAGATTTGGATAGTAATAAAGGTCCTGTCAAAGCAATTACCAACAATAAGGTAAAGACCTAACCATTTTTATCTAAATTTATTCATAAGACCTTTAAATAGCTTTCTTACAAATAAGATTTTTATAAAATTTATCCCAAATGGACCTTTAAAGTGATGCATTTTAATATTGAATTTTTATTGGTACCCAGCAGGCTTAACACGCTTTAAGTTTAACAACATGAATTAGAAACCGGATAGACTGTTTAGATCACCATGGTTCTGGCCGACTGTTTATGATTTCCAATAACTAGGTTTTACAAATCAAGGTTTCTACATCTAATAATAATAGGAAACATTTCATCTATGAATTCAGATCAAAAGAATTGTAAAAAAGATATCATTTTATTGTGAGTGAATTAATTATATGTTAGAAAGCAATTTACCAGCACAAAAACCAACTTGATTAATTTTACTGGTAGGATTTTAAAATTTTCCCTTTCTATTAATTTCTGGAACACAATTATTACAGCATAATCTGTAATTGTGATCATATTTATTTGTACCAAAAATAAATTACAAAATTAACTTAGTTATAATTAATTTTCTGTATACAATTTGATTTCTATATATTTCTGACCAAAGTTCTTGAAATTTTCTGTGTCACAGTACATTTGCTGCATTTTCGTAAGATAAAGTAAGTGCATTGCAAAAGAAAGTATCATTAACATTGCCTAAATTTTCTTCATTAAACTGAGAGATGACAAAATTAGTTACCATAACCAACCTAAAGTGAGTTCAAAACCAAATTACAGTGAAACCTGTCTAAACCGAACACTGAGAAAACCGAAAATCTGTCTAAACCTGACTCATTCTGAAGTCCCTTTATACAAGTTTTCATTTGTTTTTAACCTGCCTAAACCAAACATCTGTTTAAACCAAACATTTCTTCAAGTCCAAAAGAGGTTTGGCATAGACAGGTTTCACTGTATTGTCCAAACAATTACATGTATTCAAGACGGGCGATCTGGAAGATAATGAAAAAGAGCTGAATAGAAAACTGACTAAACATACATGTATCTTAAGTAGGTGGTATCTTTTTTAATTTCCAAATGTATTGATGTAACAGCCATAACTTAGAAGACAAAAAATCCAACATTTGCAGACCTTCTCTATACATGTTTTACATAAAAAGAATTTGAAGATACCAAAGGGGCAGACAGAAATCGTTAAATCCGAAAACACACAGGACCATGGGTGAGTTCAGGTGCTTTGCCAGGGTTAGCAACTCTTGCTCCAATAGTGGCACCCATCCTGTTACTCAGTAGACAAAGCCAGTGCAAATTTGCAAATGACGAAATATTTCTCAGTAAATTTATCAAGATAGTTGGATACAGGTTTAGTGCTAGACATTGTCAGATGGAGATACATGTATTCTTATGTTTAACAAAGGCAGAGCAGTGTATATATAACTTTTATCTTTTATCAATGTTTCAATAAATTTTTATTGCATTTAACAATTGATCCAAATTCAATTTGCCTAATGAAAGGGCACAAAAGATTGACAAAAAAGTGTGTGATCAATACAATAAGGTGAACATAAGATATACATGTACAACAGTGTGCAAATGCAAATCCCCCAAAGCCTCTTCTTTCTTTCCATATATCATAAAAAATAACAATTTCTAGTTATTTGGCCTTCCTTCATCTCTTTCTACAGCCCAAATATTTTTTTTTCAATGAAACCCTTTTTTTCAGAAAAAAAAGGTGTAGAAAATATCAATTATTTTATTTGTGACTTGATCAATGTAATAGGTCCTTGTCACTTTATATAATTAGTCTGCAAATAAAAGAGTAAAAACAAGGATGCTCTCCCTTATGATTTCTCCCAAAATTTGCTTGAGAAACAGAAGATTAATTTTGCACTGCCAAAATTTGAGTATGCCGACAGTGTAGTTTCAGAGAAGGCACGATGAAAAAGAAAACATCACCTTTGGCCAGGTGAGCAAAAACTATTATGATGAAATACAAGTACCTCTGAGTAGTTCTGTCTTGAAATTCTCCACCTCTGATAGCTTCATTGTTTGGCTTGAAGTTCTCTCTGGGATGAAGAGGATGCTGTTTGTATACATTGGAATATTCTGTTGTTTTATAAGATGGATCACCTTGACCAATAATGTCTTTGTGGACATGTGGTACCATATGATGTCTAAAAAACAAATATTAAAAATTATACTGTACATTTTTAAAATTAGCATACTTCAAAATATTCTGATCAGTTATTGCCATGAATTTTCATCAGATTCTAGGTCCAAAACAATGTGTTTCTGCTTTTTTAATAATATATTCTAAGTTTATAATTGTTCAACAGCATGTTTATCTACTTACTCATAAACAAAGGGGAGTTAATTCCTTAAAAATATGTGTGTTATTTTATATAAATATATTTTTAAATATATCAGTAAAGCGGGTCAAGTTGGCCATCAACCTGATCCAACATCCCATCGTTCTCCAATATATTACAAGTGTCAGCTTGTGAAACCAAAATAATTACCCAGGAACCTTAATTACTAACTTTTTTTTATATATTGGCTTTTGCATAGGCAGATATCATTTATCATTTTTATCCATTACAATTTGAACCTGTAAATATTTTGTGTGTTAGAAAAGTGTTTTTATTTCTTCAGACCAAAAACAAAATTTCCATCACCATCCTTTGTTATTTCAAGTTTTATAAATTTACCAAAATAAAGTACTTGTAATATATTTGATTAAGACTTAATGGAGTGTCAGTTTGATAAAATATCTTGGTACAAATTGATACATCAAGTATATCCAGCATTTATTAAATTCTTACCATTAGATCAATAAATCGGTGACATGTTTTTGTACCTGTGTAACATTAAAGTTTACCTGTCAATGCTAATTTATATTCCGTTTATCTAAACAATAATCTTACTTCAATTACCATATACTTTGTACATGTACACGCAAATGTGCTCAACTAATCATTCAGTTATCAATAAATCTTATCAAGTATTTTCATCGATTGTTGGGCATTGTTTCTAAGCAAATTTTAAAAAATATATATGGAGGACCTGATTAACATCGAGAGTTGATTTTAACAAATATAATAATACACAGAAATGGACAGAATCTACCAAAATGAAGGTTTACAATAGTTCCTCCTATTTTGCTTTTAATTTCTCTCTTTTTTAATATACAGAACTAAACCATCATGTTGTGTCACTGGCAATTTATGTTATACATATTTGGAAGATATAATATAGTGCCCAGACTAAATACTATTTTTTCATGCAATGAACTTTTAAAAATTGTGCATTGTTACCATCATGAGTGTGATTTTTACGGCATATTGTTCAATGAAACGAGTGTACTCAACAGTGGGTCTTCAACAATAATTTTTAAAAAGGGCGATCCTGGGAGATATCAAACCTAAGAGCACCATCATTAAATCTTGCACAGGAACTTTTTTAAGGAGATCGTTTTTAGCGTGGGATCCAAATAAGTGCCACAAAAAATCTGTATTTTCCACATCTAAATAACTTTTTGAAAACTTGCAGCAAATAAAAGCAATTTCCGTTGAACTTTTTACCTAGTTTAATAGGAATTTAAAATTTGTTGTTCAATTTTTTAGTAGCAATCAGCCTGAGTATGACCTTGCGTTACCATTGACAATTTACTAATAAAAGGGAGGTAACTGTCAAAGTTTATATTTCTATCAAAATATTATTTGTTAAGAATATATTTACATAATAAAATCTGCTCAAATCAAATGAAAGCTATTTTTCTTTTACGAACTAAGTTAGCATTATTATGAAAAAAGGCTTTGAAAAGAACAATAATAGGATATCAAATATACTGAAGAATATAGTTAAATAGATTTTAAGTAAACAGTAAAAATTTACAATTAGCTAACAAAGACATTAAAATAGAGACCATAGAATGACATCCCAAAAAAGAACCCAAATCTTAATTATACAGACTTTGATAAGCCAATCTTCATGATCTATGCTGAATGCCAGATTATATAAAATAGGGCTTTTTGGCTTTTAAATGCCAGCTTACTTTTCATTAAGTGTGCTATTTGGAACATTAAGAAATAAAAATAGCACTTGCAGACCACAAGAAAGATGGTCTAGAAGCTTCTACAATCTGATACCAAACATCAAGTGTACCTCAAGGAAAGCTCCCTTTGATATACATGAAGTATGGAAGGGGTTCTTTGAAAAAAGTATTTAAAGTCTTGGATTTCTATGGGGTTTTAATAACAATGAAATTATGTTTTGGACTCTGTTTGTCTAAATTATTGTGTCTTTCAAATACTTTTTGGCTTCAAAAAGTGACTTTTATGATATATTTTAGTTTTATATAAGATATAGCATATTTCATATCAGGAATAATAAAGTACATTTCACATATCCAAGTCTCTCAGGGTTTCTTTGACACAGACAAGTATAATGTAAAAAATAGAGTCAAATATCTTTGAGGCTATAGCCTTTAGGTTAAATACAATAAAGGTCTACAGGTGTGCTGCAGTATCAAACTATTTTCATCCAGTTTTTGTCACGTCCCTTCTGACTTTGCAGTGCAATCATATGAAATTTGGGATTATCTGTGAAAATTTCAATTTAAGACCTCCAAGTTGTTGAGAATCAGAAATTCAGGAAGACCGTGTTTTATCGCTCAGTTAGTGTATTTTTATTAGAGAGCCATGAAAATATTTTAATTTCCTTGCTAATTCATATTTTTATGAACAAACATTGGCAAAAAAAAATTACGCTTTTGCCATATGAGAGAAGAAACAAAAACATTTACAGAATTTCAAAAATATACAAAAGTTGTCTGTCTGTAATGTACGTTTAAAATAAAGAATACAGAATTTCAAAAATATACAAAAGTTATCTGTCTGTAATGTATGTTTAAAATAAAGAATACGGAATTCCCAAATTTGCCAGAAAGACATAATCCACATCTGACATAGGTTTTAGCAAAAATTTATAAGCCAAATTAACTGCATGTAATGTACCTTCATCAGACATGCTACAGACCAAATTCATAGGAAGAAAAGTCAAACTTGATGAATTTATAGTTACACTCATAGAACAAATAAAATAAGATGTTCTGAATGTGAGAAACTCAGTTATTGAAATCTAATATAGGTAGTACAATAGAAGATATCTTATTTATTATTAATAAGATATTCAAAATGCCAAACAAATATGAAAATGGCCTGAGTAAAATATACATGTACTACAGTCCATTAACTTATTGAAGCATTGAACAGAATTCTACAAGTATTGTTAAAATATGAAAGCTTTTTTATATACACAGAATTCAGTACTAAATTGAATTTACAAAATATTGAAATCTGTACTTAAAACATCAATACACAATAAATAAATAGTGTACACCTGAATAATTTATATATCAACTTTCATTGTATCCAGGTATTGGTGCAAAACTTTTACTATAATGGTTTCACTATATTTATTTAATATTCTTTTCTGTCATATTCCATGCATTGGTGACTAGCTGTGAAAGTCTATACTAGTGTTTCTTAAACTAATCAATTTAGCTTTGAAACTGATACTGCTATATTAATAGGTAAAAAAACAAAGGTATGATTGTGGTCTGTTTTAAAACAAGTTTAATATAGCCTTAGATTTTAGTATTTTTTCACACTTTTAATTGTTTGGAGCTTTTGACTGAAGTAAAAAATAGATTTTGACTAAAATGAAAAATCTGTATATACCAGTATATGTGTGCAAAATATTTTCATAATAATATCCTATTACATCAAATGTTGACAAAGAAAAATGGACATGGGCAAAAACAATATCCTTATATATATATTTTAGAATATGGTGGAAAACTTGATGATTAAGATGAAATCTGGCATCACTCATAATATATATATGAAAACAAAAAGATATAGGGTAAATGTAAGAGAGACTGCACTCCAACCATGAGAAAAACATAGGGAATTTACAATTCTAGAGTCTTCACAAGAGCTTCAACAAGGGTGGACAACCACTCCTATTGAAAAGCTCTAAATCACCCCAAATAATAAATTGCTATGTGTAAAATTATACTTCATTATCAAAAATATAATGGAACAAAAAATAAACACAAAGACAAACCTATGACCACAATTCAAGACTTGGGACATGCAGGCACATGAGACATGTTGTGGGGTTAAACACATGTACACATTTCTTACCAGAGTCATAATTATGCTTAATGTTGAAAGCTTAAATCAAGTAAATTATTCAACAGACATTTAACATAAAAAAGCTTTTCTCACAATTTACTCATCAGAAATCAGACATAAATTTTTGATGTATTTGAAAACTGCTGTACATGTTTGTAATAAAATACGAAAACAGTTCCACCAAACAACAAAAAATATGATTTCTTCATATAAACCAGAGGCTCCCAGTAGCCTGTATTGCTTACCTGATATCACATTGCCAACAATCTGCAGAAAATGAAGTTTGTCTTATGATAATTTTCTAAAAGGAACAAAACAGCCCTTTGAAGAATTGAATGTTGAATCAACTCAAGATTGTGGCAGCAATATTAAATTTTAAATCTGCATAAAAACATAAGATTATTATTTCAAAAAGGAAACATTACATCATGCAATCCTGACCTGCAATGCACCCAAATCAAAATTTTTTTACAAAACTTGATATTTATAAAACTGAATTTAGTGCTAATAATAAATTCTTCCAACTATAAATGTATTTGTTTTCTGGTTGGATTTGGTGAGGTTCTGTTTGATTTTTGTGGTTCATCTGTTGCTGCTTTTGATCTTTTCTTTGACCGTGTATTGTGGGAGGGTTGGGTACCCACTAAACTAGTTCAACCCGCCACATTTAAAATTAAAAAAATTCAGGTATCAATGGAATTAATATTAATTTGCAGAGATGCATACATTGATGTTTAGTATGATGTTCTATGTGAAAAGTATAACAATTGACAGGAATTGTGCATTTCTTTCATTGTTAGATATAGTAACAATTTAAAAAAATGATTTAAGAATGAAAAATTTCTCACAAGACCCAACACAGAAATATACATTTACAGCAACATAAAAAAAAGCTGAAGATTCATAGGAAATGCTGATTAGTTAAGACTACAAATCATGCTATTTTATGATGGGGTAGTGAAGACTAACTAACAATTGCAAAAATTTGTAAATCCATGTTTTTCAACCTTGGGCAGAATTTATGGTCTAAATGGGGTATATATTGGATGATTCCTACACAACTATTTTACATTTCACAATTAACTTACTGCACACATGTCAACTGTATCATTGTCTTTCAATTAAAAACAAAAATTTAGTTACAAAATAATTTAAGAACATACCTGCATTGTTTTGGATGAAGATAAGTTAATTAGGGGTCATTTCGAGTCATATTTCGAAGATAAAATACTGTTAAATCATTTAATATTTTATTTGCAAATCTGGTATACATTTTTTATTTGTTATCTACCAAATTCATATATGAAATTTGCTTCTTGCAGTTCGAAAGGAAAATAAGTTTGATTTTTCATGTTTTATTTGGAATGTTCAATGTTTTGTCTGTGAGTACCCTTTGAAAATACGAACTATAAAGAATTATGACTATTTAATAATATTAAGAAAATTGAAAATATATAAGATGGATAATTATTTAATGTTTGAAATCAAATTTACCCGTGTGTGGAGCTGTTAATTAAATTACACTCTTAGCTGAGAAACTTTTTTTACCTTGAGCACCCGACTTTATACAATATATCAACTCATTCAGATCAAAGGCACTTGTTTGTCTCAATAAGTGGTTGTAAGGAACACTTATATACACTATATACACTGTTTGTGCATAATTGCAACCAAAACCTTTCCACCAGACTGATGACGGATGAACGAAGGTAAAACTTAATGCCCGTCACCTTAAGGCGGGGAACATTTTGAACATTTAAACTCAGAGTACAATTACTAAGTTCTACTTCTACTTTTACTGGTTATTGACAGCCTTCAACACATTGAAGATAATGTCACATGGAATGGGCATTGCATGCTTTGACATACCAATGAACTTATTTAAACCTGGGAGTAATATAGTTTTTTCAATAAATTTATATGGGATAAAACTATATACACAATCTGTTTTATTTAGTGGCTGTAGGTGCAAGTTGAAAATTCTGCTTTGAACAACTAAATAGAGTCGCAGAGAGTTTTATTACTCCTGGACCAGCCATAAATCATCCTGGAGTTGCCTCCCGTGTATCTGGTTATTGCATTTTAGCTTTTTTTCTTATTAAAGTTTAGGGCTTTAATTCACAACAAAATAATTGCAGCCTTTTGATAATTAACAAAGGAATACAATTTCAATAGATTACTGTAATCCGATAGGTCAATTAAAACAACAGGTAAACAACACGGTAATCAACAGGTGCCCGTTGGCAAAACAGCGCTTAAATTTGTAATAATTTCACAAGAAATACATCAAGACTACTTACCCACATGTACATAATTTACAAAGGTTCGACATTTTGATAATTTATACTGTAATTTGAAAATTTCCCTTTTACTTTTCTATATTTCAACACGCAGGATGCACGTTGCTAGGTACATGCATTTAAATGTTTATTAAGATGGTGGCTGACAACAGACGAGTCTATCCCGATTATGGGTGTGAAGAAAAAATATTATTTTAGTTTCTTATCGTTTCTATTGTTTATACTAACATCGACAACTAAATTATGCAGTTTTACACATATTTTTATCAGATTATTGAAAGAGACTAAAATGTTCATTTTGTTGTAATATCTTTATGTTGTTGATGACTATCCTGATTTCCCCTTTAAACCATCTTGGAATCGACACTTTTCTTTAATGGTTGATACAGCAAAAATTTAACAACTTCATCACAATCGGATAAACAGGTGAAAACATTGCCTTTAAGGTTCTAAAATTGATGTCTTTGTCAAGAATAATAAAAAAATATTTTCAAATAAACATTCTTATATTGTTGATAACATATCAAATCGAATATATATAGTTTGTTTAACATTTATTAGTAAAGGAGATTTTTAACATTTCTCCACCAATGAAAAATAAATTCGCGTTTTTTTTTTTGTAACAGCTCTGATCATCTTGATCAGAGCTTGGATTAATTATCTAGTTAGTTATAACAGGGACGGATGTGTGGACAAAAAATGCGCGCGATTTTTTTCATCCCTCGAGTAATATCAAATAGTGACCTAATCTGCATTGTGGTGAATAAACTGACGCGCAGTTTTTGCACAATTTCTATAAGAGGAAGCGTCTACAATGCATGGGTCCTGTGTCCACACTACGGACAAGTGTGGGCACAGGACCCCTGACATTGTGAGGGGTAAGAATCTCGCGACTGATTTACAAGTATTTTTCATCACCCGGTTGGCATCACCTCGAGTGCATTACTAACGCGCGTTTTTGTTTTTGTTTATTATTATTATTTTATTATCATAATTATTTATTTTTTCGCATAATCTGAGATAGAACATCACCCGAGTAATATAATCTCACGCGAATTGCATCGATCACACATAAACCGAGCGATCATCTTAAGTTAATTCGCAAGGGGAAAAGCGCACATTATTTTTATTACTCTGGTGATTCCGCAAAATACGCGCGTAATTTGCATCATGCATAATGATTTGATCCGTGCACTTAAACTGCATTTCATATATGATGAAACTGGCAAATATATACGCGTTTTCTCAACCTTCAATCGATCAAATTGCATCGCATTAAGATGAAATTTTCGCGAATTTTCAGTTGCATTTTATAAATGATGAACCTAGCTTATTAACGCGTTTTTTTTTCAACCGGACACTCGATTGATGTAAATTGCATCACATCAAACTGAATTAAACTTTTTTTTCATCATCAAAGTCATAGCAGGAATACGCGCGTGCTTTTTTTCTCAATTCGCGTGATGCGCGCACGTAAATCGCATCACATTCATGTTATTGAGTCACGATGAATCAAACATGCGTTTTCAAGACGCATCATTTCCGTTAGGTTGTACACAAGTATATTTCATCACTTAGGTGATTCGAAATCTTCAAGATCTCTTTGTTCTTGTAACAGCATCATAACATGTGCTCCTCTTTTCGCCGAGCCATTTCTTCACTCATTTAAGACAAAATGTCTTCGAGAGCTATCACAGAAGAAGAGAGTAAGTTAGCCCAATCCTTTAATTTCAGCTTCCATCATATAGATGGTGTTATTTCACTGAACAATGCACGATTCGGTGATAATCTTCACCTCATCTATTCAAATGAGCTTGATTGGTTGGTTGCTTAACGTCCAGTGGCAAATATTTCATGCATATTCAGGACGAGAACAAGTACAACAATTATCAATATCGAAAAAAGGGTGGGATGGGACACAATAGGGCAACGGTTTTTGATTGCCACTGGAAAAAAGGAGTGATGGTTAGTGACAACCTTTTGAAGCGGCATAAGCCTTCTCTTTTTCCAAAACTACAAAAGGGATCTTTTACCTGCAAAGGAGCATGGCACTCTCCAAACACGTCATCCACTATGGTCCACGGCAAGTCTTTCCGTATTATAACCTGGCAGCCCCCCAACGAGAGTGCCCCCCTATCCGCCACCTGGGGTTCGCGCTGGGTCAGCTGTGTGGTTGGAGCCCTGGAGGCCGCTCCGGTGCCCAGCCACTCATAACAAGCTGTTGCAAAGGGATCTTTAACGTGCTGAGAGTGTAGCATTTTCCACACGGGGCACAGCGGTAACGTTCCCGTCCGAGATGGATTAAGTATTAATACATCCCGTCGTACCAATGGATGTCCCTTTAAGAGGGGTTCTATCTCCTGGTGGAAAAACCTAGCAACCAATTTCTAAACCCCTACTACTCTTGGGGGTTGAGGATCTGTACATCCCGCTCAAGGAGTTCAACCTGTAGGCGGAGAAACCGAACGGCCTATTTCTATACCCCGGCCGCCCTTGGGGTTAAATCCGAAGATAAGAAGAAATGTAAAAATTATACATGTATGTAATACATTTTATCATACTTAGTTTCTATCTTAACTTTCTTAATTATAAAAGCAGTGAAAAATTTGTTTATGGGCTGGTGTTTGGCCCACACTTTGACATTGGTAAAAACCTTAAATAACTGGCCTCATCACCTCATTAGTATTAGTAAAGGAACCCATTCAAACTCTCATGATCCGAACAAATACCCAGCTAAATTTTACTTAAACAACAAACCTCTAAAGAAACTATTGCAAAATGTCGTAAACATATTGCATAGCTACATTTTTGTATTTTCTATGTTTTGTGACCCATCTCCCCAATTTACAAACCTACCACTCAATTTTGAAACGCCCAATCTACAATTAAAAAGAAAGGTATACAGATGATATATTTTGCAAACATCTGAGCATGCGGATGTGATGTATCCACACAAAAGAAACCTTGTTGGGAAGCCAAATCCGACGGCAGGGACAACTACTAAAGCACTTAGTAGTTGTCCTGCCGTCGGATTTGACTTACTATTTCGATTTGTTTGGATTTGAGTGCTTCTTGCTTTGTTATGTATTTGTTTTGTAAAGGAGTTCGTGGATTCCAAGCTTTTGTTCCTTTTGTTTACGTTTTATCTTTTAGTTTGTTTTAAAT
>JARWCS010226580.1:0-13632 GCA_034783895.1 Geukensia demissa
TTTTGTTGGCCATGGTCTTGTCTGTCTTCCGATTTAACGATTTCTGTCTGTCCCTTTGGTATCTTCGAATTCCTTATACACTTATGTGCGTTATAATTATTTATCAGGTAGATTTTATTTGGATAAATAGAGACCATCGATGTTTTGAGTGGTTTGTTCAGGTCTTAAAGAACTTAGAACTGGAACAGTCCCTAATTAATTCCGGGGAGGACAAACTTGTAAATATACACCTTTATATGACTTCTGCGATAAAGAGGAACCATATGGAAGGCGTTGGTTTACAATTAGCATTAGAAGTCGTTCACATGAAAGAACAGAGAGATTTCTTTACAGGACTACAAACAAAAACTCAAGCAGGACGTCCAAATTGGGATCAGGTAATCTATCGTTAAGGCCATGATCTCTGTTTAACCAAATTTATCCGCAAGATAAGAAAACGTTCCACTTTAAAAGTTTTTGTCACGGTAAATGATTTATATTACATTTCTCAAACATATTGTTCAATCTGAGAATGTTTCCCTTGTTGTAAATTACAAAATTAAAAAAAAGAGCAAGAAAGAAAAGAAAATAATCCCCCAAATCCAGTGTAGAAAACCCATTTGAGAGATCAAAAATGCATAGTTCAAAGAAACAAGACAAATTTGAAACTAACTTAAAGGTAAATCGAAAACAAAAGAAAAAAGGCTTGAAATCCACGAACTCCTTTACAAAACAGGAGCGGGATCAGGTGCTCCAGAAAGGTAAGCATCCACTGCATTATGCGCAACACCCGTCGTGGAATCCTTAAACTCCCATTCGGGTTAACGTTAAACCGAGAAGAAGTCAACTTATTACCGGTAACAGGTCAATGACTAGATAAGATACACTGATACCATATGGATCAACCAACTCATGATTTTAGGAATTTTAGGACGATTTCAACCTTGATACGAGAATATCGAATCAACTGCGAAACATAAGCCCCGGAGCCAGGGCAAGCAGGAATATTGCCACCTAAATATTGGAAGTTGAACAAAAAACATTTGTAAAGTGTTAAAATACATTAAGATGTATCTTGTTCAAATATTGTACCGAATTGTTTAACAATAATCTGAGACATTGGTTTAAGTTAAATTATATACCATACCCATAAAATAACACAGGTGGATTTATTGCTTGGTTTGCACATGGTAGATATCCCTTTTGCTGGATTTTGGCTTTCTGTCTCAGATAGTTTGAATATAAGTTTTACTCTGGTTGTTCTTGGATTTCCTTTGTATTAGTTATAATATAGTCGATAAGAGGTTACTCATTGTAAAGAAACACATGCCATCAGAACAAATTTTACAATATTTGAACAAGACTTGAACGCATGTATTTTGTAACAATGGATACTTGTATTTTCAAATATACAGTATTTCGGTGTTATGTGATTTTGTAATCGTGTTTCAGTAGTATACATATAGAAGTATTGTGGTAACGTTATCAAATATCATTTTCACACGTTTTCATTTCATTTGTATTACAACGTTGTTGTAACATCTCACTTCTGTACGATAATATAGATTCCGAAAGAAAATATAATGCTTATGCTTTAAATTGTCATGGGGTTGTATAATTTTTTTTTTTTTTTTGTTTGTTTTACGTATGGGATTTCATGTTCATTTTTACACTTTTTGTATTATGATAATACTGTGTTTTTTTAGATCTTCGGACAGATATCTTTACAAAAGACAGGCAAGAAAAAAGTATTTTTCTGTGGACCGAATCCAATGGCAGATACTGTTAAAAGGGCATGTGAAAAATACTCCTTTGCTTTTGCCAAAGAAGTTTTCTAAATTATCAGTTGTTTGCTTGATGTAAAATCAAATGACAGTGAAAACTGGAGTATAAAGAGAGCGATTTTAAAGAAACTTGCATGTCGTGTTTGTTATTCTGTATACTGTAACGGAAATGTTTGGTTCGAGTTCTAAAATTCCACAGATGGAATTTATCAAGCAAAGCGACTCAAAGTTAACTGATCGAAATCAAACTTTTTGCACTAAAAGCCCAGCTATAATATGTGATAACAGATATCTTATCATATATTTAGGACTTTTTATTTCAATTTTGAATATTTGATAAAGATGTCCAATTGAAACCTGTCCCCTGTTAAACATACCCTATATCGCATACTTTATCCCCGAGTTAAGTTTTAACAGTTTTCTGTTTAAAATAAAATAACGAAACATCTTAACGTAAAATTATGCAGTACAGGGGTGTGTGTGGATTGTTTCTTTCTGGAATATATTCGATATTCGTTCTTTTAAATACGTAGCGAAATAATATATGTGATACAGGATACACGATACAAGTCTCAATCGGACATCTCTATGAAATAAAATTTACTAAATATATGATAAATGTTTATAATCTTACTTCATGTATGTTTATGAAGGCAGCAAGTTTCAATGTTGTTATTTGTATGGAATGTATTTGCTCGAAACAATATTCTGTTTAACTGAACCTTCTTTGAAATACATAATATATGATACAAGGAAATTTAATGTCGTAGCTGCCTTCGGCGTTTACCGAGTATTATTATCAGACATATAATGGTGAGCCTTTTTCGTTATTTAAAGTTTCTTTCCTTGCCGTTTTTGATATGTTATAACAACACATTCATTTTGGACTCGAAGAAACTGTTGTGAGGCCATTTTCTGTAATGGATTTACCAATTGTTTAAGACATGAATTTTTACAGTTAGGGGTTATTAGCCATCATTATGAAAGTGAAAAGGTATGGGGCAAATGTCACAGAGAGACCGCATTTAAAACACAGGAACTATTCAATCCATATCACTCCACAAGGCCTTTAACAAGGGTGGAATACCACTTCTTGGGAAAAGCTCTAACTCGTCCAAAATAAATAATCTTGTATAAGAAAACCAATACTGCTATTTGCTTAATCTATTACCCTTTCCAAGTTATTTCGATAACAAGCGATATAATCGTTATCTTTATCTTTGACTTTGACCTAATATCTTGATTAAACAAAATAGTCCTGATGCGTTAAAGGGGAGTCATGAATCTGTGGAACATACGGTTTGTGATGAAAGACAATTTATGGACAGAGGGAATAACTTATGAAACTGATCGCGCGAACTCACCCTTGTTTTTGTAGGGTTTATGTTACTCTAGCTATAGCTCTCAGTGTAGTGTGCGTTCTATGTTTGTTTTTCGTTTCTTTTTTGTTGGCCACGGTCTTGTCTTTTTATCGGCTACAACTTACAATTTTTATATTTTAATCGATCCAGGCTTTTCGGTGGGAGGGAAGATCATTCCATACTCTGAAAGTTTTCGGCTTCCGAGAACCAAATTTAGGAATCCAAGTATTAAGGTGAAGAGTTCCAGACTAATAAAATAATTAAAATGAGGCGGAAGAAAAAAAACAGAAGAACCGCAGTAAGGTTGTTTCTGATGGGAAATGTCTCACCAGTTTTGTATCGCTTACATTTCCACAGATAACATTAAAACGCACATTTCTCGTGATTATTTAAAATCGTTAATTGAAAATTCATCTCAAGAGTTATTGTATTATTACATACTAACCAGCCAAAGAGTTAGGGATTGCTATAAAATTTCAATTTCGTGCTGTAGAGTACTTCTTTAATCGACAATATAGGAAATTATTCATGTATAAGAGAAATGTTGACGTGTGTTGTTATGAATTATATTAAGAAGTCATGTATTGTCTGTGTAAAATATAGTTTTATACACACATCAATCGTTTTGAGATTATCACACATCATACAACATGCGATATAAGTTATAGTTTTCTTTTGTCCCGATCGAGGGTCTTGTCACTTTTTAAATAAAAAAAATTACCCTGAGTATGCATTACTGAAAATTATCACTTGTTAATAATTGACAGATGTTACAAATTGAAAAAGCCGATTTTTAACATTTTAATCTTTTATGAAGTTGGTTGATAAATATTTGTTTATTTTAGGGAAAATATATATATTAAAACATATTCCGATTTATGGTTTTATTTACATATAAGTATTGTTCCTGGTCAATGTATTTGTATAAATTAAATGAGAACCTCCTCAGTTCCGGTTAAAACTGACGTTTTAAGAGTTGGATAATTATATCAGCTAGAGTTAGCAGTCAGCAACTTTCAACTGTTCGATTGCTTGCTATAGCGAGCCTTCAAGAGAGCTTCTATGTTCACGGTTTATTTAATTTTATTTATTTGAATTATAAAGAAATCACTTAGTTAAGCAAGTTGTAGGAATAAAAATGAAATATTTATTGCAATTTCGCAAACAGAATAAATGCAATTAAAATCGGCAACATATTTATTTTCTAATGGACTGTTTCATCATACATGCAACGGAATTCTGGGAACGTCACTGTCCTGGTTGAATTCTTTGGTCAAAACTTCATTAGCGAAGATGCTGAGGTTGCGCATTACGTTTTACGAGGACGGAAGTTAATTTTCTGAATCGATCAATAATCTATTAACATTTCTCTTCCTTGAGATCACTTTCACTTGGAAAGTGCACATTTCATGTCTTTAAACACATCTGAAAGAACTTTTGACAATACAAGAAAGAAAATGGTATTTTTTAACTTTACAATTTTTGTTATGTTTTATTTGTCAATATATATACTTACCTAAAAAAAGTTCCAAATCACTCGATCAGTTAATTTGTTCCATATCATTTTCCAAGTAGAATTTGATAGAAAAAATTGCATAATTTAACAGTCTTATCCAAAATGGAAAAGAAATACGCAATTAAGATGTGATACATTTAATTCTGATACATTTGAATTTTCGAAAAAAAAACGAAAATAATTCCTTTATCTATACCTTTAATGAACACTTCATTTTTATCACACTAGTCAAGGCAAGGTCTGACAAGTTACAAATGTAGAAAATCAAATACCAAAGGCATTGAAACTCAAGAATACTAAAGGCATGGAAACACAAGTCATTTAATATATAACATTGGCGGTAGCCATGTCTGGCGTGAAATTTATGAAACAATGTTTTACAGAAATTTGCTGCATTTACTAAAATTTCAAAGAACTCAAAAAACGGAAAGGCTTCGAAAAGTATCGCATTTAGTATTTGTACCTGCCGTCGGATTTTGCTTGCTATTGCGATTTGTCTGGATTTGAGTGATTTTTGTGCTATGTTTTGGATATTTGTCTTCCTATGTTTTGGTTCTAATGCTACTGATGAGAGTTAGCTTCTTGAAATTTATATGAAGCGTACCAGAAATATTCCATATTTATTCAACATTGATAATTTTTTATATTGAACCATTTAACTAAGCTCTTGTTATCACGCTTTTGAGTTCTGGTTATTTTAATTGTGAAAAGGACAAAAATTCATGTATCAATAAGCAAACTATAATTCCATCTTCTTAAATACCCGTTATTTAAAGATAAAAATGAAAATATTCTTCCTTCTTAATGATTTACATTGTTAACCTAACAAAAATCGTTCCCTATACCCTGGAATGATTATTGCTGGATAATAAAATGGGTGATTAGGCTGTTTATTTAAGAGGCAGGAACTGCTTACCCTTCCAGATCACCTGAGTTCACCGCCGAATTTTGGTGGCGTACGTATTAAATCTTTTTTTTTTAATATTTCTTTAAATAGTCTGTGTTCAGTCTTCTTTTGTTCTTGTATCTTTCGAGTTTTTCCCCTTTAATCCTATCCTTCGGTTTGCTCTCATTTTCAATGTTTTATTTTTTGGTCTGAAGCATTATGTTGCAGGTTTGTCATATTTCCTAAGTCCTGTTTGCCGAGACGACGATATACTTTTCATATGGACACATTTTCTCAATGTCTTAATTTTTGTTGAAATAATTTTTAATCAAAATGCTAACACAATATCACCATGATAACAGCAGTTTAAAAATCCTTCATTTTCGCTACATTGTTAAGAAAATATTATACAGCTGTCTTTAATTGTTATGCGCTATTCATGACTCTCATCGGTTTTTAAAAAAGTGATTGTCAGTCCGCGATAACTCATTGTCAACGCTATCTGCAATTAAGCGGAATTGACGACGTCACTATTCTGGGGTGTTTGGAAAATAATTTAACTGAAAACGGCAAAATCATTCCATTTAAGAAATAGACCGAAAAACAAAATTCTACTTTTTTAATGTATTGATAATCGTACAATTTTTATACAATCTCGATGGTGAATTCTTCAAATTATTCGCCAAGGGCTCGAATTGAATGTTTAACTATCTCTCTTAAAAAAGTTTATCAATAGCTAACAATGTTATGCAATATCTAACATTGAAGTCTTCCTCTTGCTTTGTAACAATTTTTATCCATCGTTACGCCTCATATCGCTGTATTTAAGTTCGAGTTAGTCAACTTTGCAATTCAGTATGACTTGTTCTCTCCTAACTGGATGAATGGATACAATAAAAACTATCAGCAATGACACGGATACTCAAATTAACATTGACGGGTAATTATTTTTTCTTTATAAAAATAATGATGGTCGTTTGGTAAGTATATGTTGAACTGTTTACTACATTAATTTTTCATTTCCAGAAAGTGGGAAAAAATGGAACAAATTGTTAGAGAGATTTGAAACTTAAATGATTTATCAATAAAAAGCCTACAAATGATATAATTTTATACATTTTGTTTAGAATGTCTTTTCATTGGCAAATTTAATGTTGCTCTGTTAGTCTGTTCAGGGGAGATATAAGTTACTTTGCAAATGCAAACAGAGGAGGTAACTCTTAATTTTGTAGTAAAACCATTGTAAATGTTAAAGGCCATATCTTCTGTGAAGAGCAGGCAGTCAAAGTAATTAAAATATTAAGGGACCGGTCATTATTTATCTCCAGGGGTGGGCCGACAAATTGAAAAATGATCCCGGAAAAAATAACTTACCCCCCCCCTTTTCCAAACACAGAAAAATTCTCACCCCCTCTCTCAAGTACCAGGGGGGGGGGGAGCTGGGAATTTTTATAAAAAAATTATGACCCTGATTTTTATAAAAACAAATAATCTGGCCGGCATCTGGAGTGAAAAATTATTCTGGCTCACTGTCAGGCCGTCGAAAAAATAAAAAAATAAATTCTCTCAAAAATGTTTCTTACATTAACTATACATGAAAAAATAATCTATCCCGCAAAGCGATCGAAAAAATATGTTACTGCTGGCCTGTTGGATTGTGAACACGATATCAAACAGTCGACACACTTTGGTTTTTATTGTGTTTATTACACTATATGTAATTAACGGTGTTTGTCAGGTCACCTGATTATGATTGAAATCACACCTGGTATGGGACACACTTATTCAACTTGGGTAATTAAAATCTCACACTAATTGGATTAACATTGGATGTTGCAGCAAGCATTACAGAATAAAAATAAATGGGATAAAATATTACATGTAGTTACTAAATGCTAATATTATAAACTGACCACTAGTTTTCCTGCATATATAGATTTCATATTTTTTTCTCTGCAGACGTATTTTATATCAACAGTCGTACGCAGTGTGCTGCGTTATTAATGAGCATTATTATTACAGTATTTTGAAAAGAAATACAGACACGACGTGTTATTTGGTTAAATAAGAGGGAATGTTTGTTCCATGCCCTTAGTACATAAATGCATAATCCATGCATTATTGAAGTGTCTTGCCTATCTGTGAACAGACATTTTATGAGGATGTGTTCATGCGTGGAATCGTATGGATTCATAATGTAGTGTTCTGTCATGGGCGTTAAAACTACTTACAGCACTTAAAGTAGCGAAATTACAGTTATAGTTGAGAATGCTGTATTTTCAAATATTAATGAAAATTGCGATTTGCATGGAAAACGATGTATAGTATTATTATTAGTTGGCAGTTGATGAAAAATTTACTGTTTTCCCACTAAGACTTACCGGTAATATTCCAGATTGCTGATTCATTATGCCGAGTCAATTGTGCCGGTTCCCAAATTTTTAACTGGTACATGAAATCAGGGACGTGTATACGTCCCTGATGAAATCAATACCAATACGCTGTCTCAAAATTTGCGTCAGTATATTAATTCGGTTCGGAAATGGAGAAAACACATAGAATGGAATGATTGTCTATGAGACAGCCTTAAAAAATCATCACTTACAAAAATATACAAGCTACTATAAAGCCTTCAAGAGTGGATTAAGAGCAACATCGTAAGACAAAACGAAAAGGCACCTAAATAAAATGTAATGATATTCAAATGTGGCAACAATCGACCAATTCAGGTGACAATGTAAACCGAGTCGCAGTAAAAAAAAAGAAAGAAATCCACATGTTCCTGACGTTATACGTATGTGACAGGGCTAAACATGTTTGTGAGTGCTCAACCCTTCCCTTACACGATCTTACACGGGACAGTGGTATGACAAAACGACAAATTAAAATATATGATGACACGGGAATAGGTAAAATGATATGCGAGATTATGGGTTCAAAATAATTAGAAGCATTTTTTGCGGTTGTGCATATCACGTGAGCCTGTATTTATTATCATGATTATGTCTGTCGCCATGATTTTATAGTATTCTGGACTGCAATGATGCAAATAAAGTGCGCTAATCCCAGATATTTTCGATATTATATTTGTCTTATATGCAAATTCGCGTAAGGGCGAGATTAAAGAGGAAATAGAATAAAACGGGATCACGTACACCGTGTGAAAAGGGCATAAATCGACACACACGGCAACTTCGAGAACATGAACAAGACACAGACTCTAATAAAAAAAGAACATCTATCTATGAACAATGCAGATCATAACAAAAAATCATATAAATAAAAAATGGCGGGGGGTGTGGACTAAGATGGTCATGGGTAATCAGTTAAACTTAGTTTGAATTGTCAAATAAAACCAAGCTAGCAGCCACCCTAACACACAGAAGATTTGACTTTAGGATACAAATATACTAACATACCGTTTATTTTCACAAGGATAATCTTTTTCGTTAGACACCGACCATTTGTCTTTGGGACAGATATTTGTATGTGAGGCAGATTATAATATTTCGCCGGGGCGAGTAATTTTTTCCTATTGCAGTTTATACAAGAAAATTTTGTCAGCCAAAAAAATTTTTTTTTCAAAGGGTCAAATTTAGGGACAACAATTTTAATTTATAGGTGCAACTCAGGCCGGTATATATTGTTTGTTCAGTCAAAGTTAGGACAAGAAAAAAAAAACTAAGCGCCCTAAATAAAATCGAATAACTCGTGCCTTAATTGGATCATTTAAAGTAAATGATTGCCTGAAAGATCTGTTGAGCATAAAATTAATTAACGGACAGACGCGAATTTCGAAACTGTTTTTCTTCTGGTTGGATTGATGTCTCCGACATTTACCTCGGTACCTCGAATTATCGAAATACCTCTTATTTACCGAAATACCCCAATTTTTTTTTACCCCATATCTTTTCATAAGACAAGAAAACTTAATTCGAGAACAGGAACAAATTAAAACACGACACAAATTTAAAACAAATATTTATTTATGAAAAATGCAGATTATACCTTAGAAACAAATATAATGCATTTTTGCAAGGATACTATAACAGTTATGCACTAACCATTTGACGGTTGAGGACAAGGGTGCTGAATTCGTGTTTCGGTGTCGCTCAGACGAGCTATTTGTTCCTATTGCAGTATGAAAGAGAATTTTGTAAACCAAATTAATTTTCAAAGGGGCAAAGTCGGGAGTTAATTTTTAAGGTACAATTCTGCTGGATTATTTGTTCGGCCATTGTCAACACAAGATAAAAATTTTCAGTCATTTGACATTATTATTTATGTCGCTATTAGTATGCTTTCTTATCAATAAAACATTTTTAAAACGGAGCCTGAACGACGTCTTTTTTTCTCAGGAATTCATCGTTGCTTTGTGGCATTTTCTTCACCGGCACGCCAACTGCACCTCAGAATCGCCACTCCACCGACACGATATAATTTCTCCACCGGCACGCCACTATTTCTCCACCGACACGCTACAATTTCTCCACCGACACCCCACGCTCCACTGTGGCTCCACCGTGGAAACACCACCGTGGAGTGCCAGCGTGGAGTTAGCGGCACGTTCCAATTTTATCCCCGGTGTCGGGTGGGGAAATTAAAATCCACGCTGCGTGTACTGTATCTAGTTTCATTCAGACAAAACAGATCCTGATCAACACCCACAAAGTATGTATAGAGGAAAGTGTCACTGGCACAACGGGCCATACATCATAGCTTTTTTGTAAAATTGACATCGTTTAAGCACGCATCCCTTATAGTTACCATTGGTATGCTTATTAAGACAAAAGATGTTTTCGATCTAATGTTGTCAGGGATCCTCTTTTTCGTTATTAAATTATCAAACAAGGAAATTACATTATAGAATTACGCCACATGCAACAGACAACCACTTTAGAATAATCTGCCAAATCACTAAATTAGTGTTGGGTCCAACAAACAGCTGGGATGCAAAGATGCTTTTGAAAATTGATTTTAATAGGAAGCACTGTCCCACTGGTGCCTTTCCGAGAATTATCGTTAAATGTGCTGATCATCAGTTTTGGATAACAAACATCTTCCGTTTGCATTTGAAATGTCCATATTATCAAATCGCAATAGCCTGCTGGCAACTGTTGTAAAGAGTTTCAAAATATATTTAATAATTAGTTGTAGTCTACACTGGACTTTAGGTTTGATTGACTGTATCAAATAAATAAATGCGTTGCTCTCTTTGATATATGTGTTCTGTTGAAATACAATAGGCATACGAAAAACTATATTGTAAAGGATAATTCGAATTTTTGGAAAACTAATAAAATAGAAGAAGGCGGAGGTAAAGTCTTTGTAATGACCAATGTTCTTTGTAATACAAAATCACTAATGCTGAATAAAAACGGAAAATTTAGTGTATGTTATATTTACATTTATTAACCTCTCATCAGTATCATAAGAACCTAAATATAGGAAGTCAGATTCAAATAAAGCATAGAAAGCTCTTAAATTTAAACCAATTGAAATGGGAAACCAAAATTCGACGTCAGAGACTACTACTTAGTGCTATACTTTTGAAGCCTTTCCGTATTTCCAATTTCTGTAGAATCTAGCAAATACAGCTATGTTAAACATAGTTTGATAAATTTCATGTCAGATAAGTCTTACAACTGAGCTGGTGAATACACTTCGATTTATGATCCACCAGAAAAGACATCGACCCAGGGGTTTCAAAATGCAAAATTACCAATGTTGAATAAATACGTAAAAATTATGGGTTATAAATGATCCCGATTGCGATAAGATAAGTCGACCAGGTGGTACTATAATGTAAGAGTGGACATTTATCATAAATCATTTGATTGACATTTTTTGTGTTCAATTTCTTTATCTTGAAAGACTATCCTATTGTTTTTATTTTTTAGGCTAGTAATGCTTTTCCCTTCCTGTAAAGAAATATTTCAATTTTTGAAAAGCAGATAAGATAATTGCAATTTATAATATCTTTCTATATATAATTTTCTAGATTATTCAAATTTTAAATTGGGTCGTGTTTCTAAATTCCAATTATTAATTTGATAAAATCTACGGAAATGCGTTAAACGCAAAGTTATTTGTCTTTTATAATATGGAAAAATATCCCTAATTAATACGGCGTTTGCTGCTGGCGTCGGTCATATCTATGTCTGATTACTTTTCCACCTTTCTTACTCCTAATCTTTGATATAAATTTCTCTGTCTTACGATTTTTTTCTGACCGTTATAGGAATGCAGTTCCTGCAAAGGGCTCAGAGTTGTTGTTCTGTGTGGCACAAGAGGTCCATATAAGCTACAGCTTACAATATTTCTTTCCCAGCAAGATGCCCACTTGTCAGAATTTGAGGGGTACACAAGGGACATTTTTCACAATTTGCTATGTGAATTTTTATTCATGATATTTATACATCACAAGAAAAGTTAGAGGCATCATGTTTAAAATGGTACAAGAGACCCCATGGAGTAGTGCATTCGTTATTTATTATTCCATCCAGAGGATCATATGTCACAAAGTTGAGGTTCAGATGGGGTAGCTTTTTGCGACTATTTTGCTTTATGTAATAAAACAGTACCTGATAGTATATAGTAAAACAGAATTGTATTGTTGAAAATAGTTTGCCGACTTTTGTGTAAGTTTAGTAACATATTATTTCTAAGTTATTTGTTGAATTTTTCCATCGAGGTAGTTGACTGTCGATAACTGCAGCTCAGTCATCATAGAGTCAACTTTCTTATTCCTTTTTACATAAAATAATTGTGCACGAATCATTATTGAAGTAGATTTGGATTAAAGACCGACAGTCAGAAAAGACGGAACGTTCTCTGTCTGTTATATTATATATAACCCTCTGGCTTTGGAATTTTTATTTGCCTGTCTTTGTTTAAAGTCCTCCATTCTATCCGAAATAATAAAGGAAAAATTTCGCAACTTTTCATTAGATGTGTTAGGCTTAGTTAAATCAAACGAAAAATTACCATCAGCATATGTTTCCTTGATGAGCTGACCTTAGATTGGTGGAATTTTTACTCTAGAAAACATTTTGTTATCCGGACTATTAAACAAATGCTGGTGAAATTTTTTTTTTATATATTTTAACAATTTAGTGGACATGTTATTTCTTTTATTAAATCTAAAAGAATGAATATATTTCTGAGTAGAAGAGATGTCTGTTAACCCGTTTTTATCAATTATGAAATTTAATAAGATTTCTCAAAATTTCCCTTACTTCACCAAATGAATGTAATTACAATACCTTCTTCTAGAAAATCCGGGCATTTTAATACTCATGTGGTCCGAATACCTTTATACTGTTAAATTAGTGAAATCAAGTGTCTTGTCACCTGATTAATTCAAAGGTTCATAATTTTTAAATAGCTTATTACAATTCTTCAGAGTGTTTGTTATTAGTGGTGTTGAGAAACAGAACCCTCATAAATCGGCTTAGTAAGTTTACAGCAGACAAAACAAATCCGGAATAATCCAACACCCACAGAATACGTTACTAGCACTGCCGCCCCTATATCAAAGCTTATTTTTGTATAATGGACACCGTTTAACCACGCATTGGACACACATTTAGTGTTTCAGGGGCTTTTGCCCATGCCAAAAGGAATGGCTTACCTAATGCTTATTAAAACAAAAGATGTTTTCTATCTGATGTCGTCAGGGATCCTCTCTTAAGTTATTAAATTATCAAACAGAGAAACTATACTAGTCAAAAAAGCAACGTTACATCGGTTTTTATATATATTTTTTAAATCGCGTATCATTATTTTTTTATATATATAAGCGCAATCAAATTTGGTCGTTTCAATATGATTGAAAATGGCGTTACGTCATTTTGAGAAAATGATGGTTTTTCCCTCATTTCTAAATTCAGCTTTATCCCGGTGTGTTTGAATTGTTCTGAAGGTAAAGTATTGTGTCGTTGCATTCAGTAAACAAAAGGTGAATTTGAAAACGATAGAATTTTACACGTAAGTCAATGCCCCGTCTACGTCAAGATGAGAGGGAAAAAGCTATTGGAATGTTGCGAGCAGGAATGCCACAAACTGACGTTGCAAACCAGTTTAACGTCTCTAGAATGACAATTT
>JARWCS010226690.1:0-13631 GCA_034783895.1 Geukensia demissa
GGGGGTAACGACAATATCCCCGAACTTTCATTCGAAAGTGCGGGGATAAAAATATCTAGAATACAATATATTACAACTATATTCAGAAAACAACAGAACAACGGTACATCATAATTATTCAAAGAATTCAGCAATTTTTTTTCTTAAATTTTCTTACCTTATATACTTCTAATATCCACCTCAATCAAAGTCCTAAGTTTCTGCCCTAAATTTCTTTGAATGTCTACCAATTACTATAGTTACTTCACTATGTCAATACAGGGTTTATTTACTCCGACTTTGATTGATTTTGGGGTACATGAGTGATGAGACTTGCATACAACTTTATGCAAATTTGCAACTCTATTTTAACAGGTCAGAAATAGGCAATTCCTGTAGCTGTGTGAAGTATGAATTTGACAGAATACAGAGACCAAATGTAGCAAGAAAATAACGGTCAACACATTTTAATGTTTGCATGATACAATCCTTGGAAGAAATAATATATCAGTTCTGAATTCAACAATAAAGAAAGAAATTTTACAGGCAGTCAAGTAACTTGTACAAAGTTATGACTGACAGGTCCTCAAAAAGATATATCCCTGTTGTGGGGGATGTATAAACACAACCCATCTAGAGGGGGACAATCAAAGATGTCCCGTGTTTATAACATGCAACGTTCTATGCACATTCAACACCCTTTGCAACAACTCATTTTGAGTGGCCAGTTGCAAGGCTAAATTCCCAACCCACATTTTTTTCCATTGGCAGTCTGAGTTCCCCACCCCTAGTGTCCATGGTTTACAGTCTACAAATTACCTTATTGTTTGTTAACTTGTTCTCACCCTGAATATGGCTAAACTATTGCCTGCTGGACGCAAACCAGCAATCAATCCATCCTTACCTCTTGATGTCTATTGAGTAATTCCTGTAATGCTTTGTCTTTTTCTTGTAACTCATTTTCCAGAGATTCCCTGATCTGTCTTTCTTTCAATTGTTCCTAAATAAATTTTAAAAAAAAGACCATTAACTAAAGTCTGGTACTAAGGAAGGATTGAACATTGAATCAAAAAACCTATGTAGCAATTAATTGATCAAAACCAAGTGGTACCACTAATGTAAGTGTTGCTGCTGAATTGATCTTGCTGAAGGGTATATGTTCTGGCTCTTACAGTGAATTTCATGGTTAACTGAAATCAAAGCACTGTTCACTTGCATTAATGTTATCAGTTATCAAGGATAATGTCTGCCAAAGACACCTGCTTAGTGTCACTGCTGCACTAGAAGGTTTTTTCTTTGTGACATAGCTTGTTTTGGAAAATCAGCACACAAGGGAGAATTCTAAAATATGCATCAACTGATAGATTATCCCAGAAAACCTAAAATCACAAAGCAGTAGTCACCAGTGGACATAATCTCATGTCTATTCTGTCAGTGGCAGTCTCAAATTGTCAATGAATTTACAGATTTATGACTGCACATGTAAAATTGCATTTTTTAACTGTATGTTTGCTATCAATTAATGAGGGTTACATTGTTGAATTTTGCTTAAGACAAAGGCAACAGAGGACTGAAAGTTTTTTTTATTATATCACAGACCATTTTCTCTTTCGAAAAATTAAATTTTATTCATAATTTTTACTACAATGCTGCCTACATAGCCAAATGTGCCAGGCATATAATTTGCATGAATTTGACATGAATTTCGTGCAAAAATTTTCACACGATTTAATAACAAATCAAGCAGTGCATTAATTAGTGCAAAAAAATTCAAGTGAAATTCATGTCATTTTCGTGTCAAATTCGCATGAAATTTTTTTCACACATGGTGTGGAATTTTTTGAAATTTTTTTCATGTGAAATTTATACTTTTCATGAAATAACATGTTCTAATAACATGAATTTGATGTGAAAAATTTTAACTTCACATCAAAATATTTACGTGTGAAAATGACACGAAAAATTTCGCATAGATTTCGTGTCTATTTTTCATGTCATATTACAAACAGGTTTCCTTGGTAACAACACAAGGTTTCCTAAAGGTTTTAAAAAAAAATTTTGAATCAAGCAATCTGTTCATTTTTATCATTAATGCAAAACTACAGAGCATGACATATCATTTATTATAATGTAAATCCCTTGTTACTTGAAGCTGTTACATCAGATCAATAGAAATGGACTGAAATAATTGTATTGATTCTTCAACAATGATTCATAGGGTGTAACATATCCTTTATCTTTTAATTGAAATTTCATAGTACATGTAGTTTTAAATATCATTTAAAGTCATTTCTGACTCTCAGTCCATTCTATTACTTTATGGATGTGAGAGGATTTTTTAATTATAGATGGCAGAAAAAATTAACAGGTCAGAATTTTTCAGCAACAACATCAACATCAGAATCTAATTTGTCTGACTGACCGGCTCAGTGGTGTAATGGTTAGTGTGCTAGACTTGAATGCAGAAGGTTGTAGGTTCCATTCCTGGTCTGGTCAAAACAAAGACATTAAAATAAGTATTTGCAGCTTCTCTGCCAAACAGGCACCATCTAGGAGTAAGAGCTGACTGGTCATCCCATAGTCAGAATTATGTGTCTGGGTAAAGTGACATGTCTACCTGCTGACTGTTGCTTTTATGAGCTAGCACATTAGACATCTGGCTTAGCATGTCACTTAGTACAAAGCAGGATTTCTTCATTATCATTCATTTATATGCTCTCATCCTGCATGATATATTTGCCACTGGACTTTAAGCAACATTAAATCAATCAATCAATTTGTCTAACCTAATCCCTGCAATAGGGATAGGCTCAAAGGTCTTCATAAATGTTCTCTTTCCCTGAAATGACTAATACCAGATTGGAAAATGGACAATGCGGCAAATGTTATTAAAGAGGCAGGAACTGCTTACCATTCTGGACCACCTGAGTTCATGCCCAATTTTTGGTGGGGTCCGCATTGTTCATAATTTGTGTTTTTAGTTTTACATGTATATATGTCATGTTCCGTCTTGTTTGTGTTCTCGAGATTGCAGTGTCAGTCGACTTTCCCCTTTCGTCAGCCCCTTCGGTTTTCTTTCGCTTCCTCTCATGCCTAAACATACTGAAAACGATGAATTCATCACTGTGACCATTGATTGGCTGTGGATAAAGGCCGACTAATCAATTTTACTTTCAACAAAAACTTGAATAAAAATAATGATAAAACAAAGATCTTAAATGTGTATTATTATTATTATTGTGTTTCACTTTCTGACACAGTTTTCGCAACAATTGAAAAATATTTGAATTTACATAATGTAATTGATGAAAAGCATTCCATATGGTGTTACTGAAGATTATATTGATAAGTTAGAATGTTGCTGTTGATCTAAAATTCGACAAAATGATTGCTAATTTAGCATGAATGTTAATCTTAGAGAATGAATGGAACAACATTCAAACAACATTAGTTTTTCTTTTAAGAAACAGACCCTTAATTTGCTAAAGGGATCAGAAACAAAAAGTCAATGTTAACAAGACATACATCTTAAGTTATGGTATGGATTCCAGTTCATTATTTAAGGGACCTGTAGAAGTTTAATTTAAACAATTATTTGGTGGATGGCTATCTCATGGACAACCATGGTACATCTCCTATTTTTTAACTGTTAGCAAAACTTACAAACCCCTGGATTATCTGCCCTTGGAATGAGCCAAGATGAATTTCATTCCTATATGGATATCTACACATTGTGTCCTATGTTCATGTAAAGTTTCAATGAAATCCATTGAACAGTTTAGGAGGAGATGTGCTTACAAGATGTGTATATAGACGGAGGATAGACCTGTAGAGTAATTCTTACATATCCCCAAATTTTGTTTGGGAGAGGTATAAAAGTTTGTATTCAGTTAAAATAATCACTTTTATGGACCTACATATCATTAATGTCTATAAAATCTGTAACCAACAAAATCCTGAAAAAAACAATCCAATTTAAATTAGATCTCCACACTTGCTCCTTCTTTTTATTTGTTTTTTTTTCCTTGGTCACATCGTGGGAAATCTAAGGACATCCCATCTGAGTTCACATCAGAGGTCAAATTTACGATGCCTCACTGGTGCAAAGTTGATTTGCCTGGCATAGCGCTTTGATAAAGCTCCGAAACATTCCGAAGGGAAATAATTAACCCCTGACATGAACTCAAATGGGATGTCCTTAAATCTCCCACGACGCGACCAAAGAAAACAAACAAATAAAAAATAGGGAGCGAGTGGAGAGATATTATTTTAATTAGATTGCTAAAAAAGAGACTTATAGCACTGTTATTTATAGATCTAATACTTGACCGAGTTCTCTTACCTCACTCAGAATACGTTCTTTTTCTTTTTTTATTTGATACTCCATCTCTTCGTACAATTTTCTGACCTCTTCGTCGTGAGCTGTGCTTTTGCTAAAAGTAAAAAAAATTTGAAAGTTATTGAAATCTGCCTAAAAAATTCTAAAATCTTGAAACATTAAATACACCTACCACTAAAATCTTAAAAATTTAAAGGCAATAAAATTTAAAATTCTGAGACACCTTATTTGACAGTGAATTAAATATTCTAACTTCACAGGGATTTTTAAATGTTACGAGTGATAACATCTTTAAGAATATTTAAACATGTCATTGAAGAAAGTGTCATTAAAGACTCAATTTTCTGTGGAAAATTTTAATTTAACTCTGAAGTATGAATTAAGATAAATAATCCATTTACATATGTGGATAAATACATGCATGCATCATTTAAAGGCTGGTCAGCCAGATTATTAAAGAATATTTATTTTCACTGGGTAGAAGTGTTGATATTTGTCCTGCTTGTTAAGGCTTAACCTTTCTTTAAATTTCCTGGTAATAAAATCTAAAATAAGTCTATTGGTTAGTAAAAGTGTTAACAGTCTCCTGTCTGAGGGTTGCATGTTTTAGATGAAATCTGAAGATGGATGTTGCAAATGAAATCACTTAATCTTTAGTTCAGTAACTTCTGTATCAAACTCCAAAACAGTTTGTCATCCAAGATAAAAAGGTAAGTTTAATGAGCTCATATACAAGCTCCTAAAATTTGGAAACAAAGGTGGCAAATCCTAATATTTTTCTCTGAATTTTTCCATGATAGTAGTGATACCTTGCACTGGGGAAAATGAAAAGTCAAGCTCATGCATGGCAAACAAGATTTGAATGTCTAAAATATAAAATCGCATTCAATAATTCAAAACAACAATATGAAGCTAAATTTCAAATATGAGCTAGCTCATTTAAATGTTACAAAATTTCTTTGAGATGGGGTAAATGATGGACACAGTTAAAACCATATATCTTCCTACTAATTTGGTGGCAGTGGTAAAAATACCTTGACCTGGGCTTCATATTACCCATTTAAAAGAAAGAAAATGGAATATATGCTAGAAAAACACGATCTATGTCTTACATACATTTTATGTTTACCTAAATAGTGGAACCAGAAAGCTGTTGTTAGTTATAACAATTTCTTAACTTTTCTCTACTACATATTACTATAAAATGACCAGGAATGTAAATTTTTAGGGAGGTTCTGCTTTATAAAAGCTTAACTCACTCAATAAAGCTACATTTTCACACTGTGAACAGCACATGTTTATATGTCTTCCCAGTATAACTATATATTTCTTTTCACTTCTGCTACCATGTTGCTATAGGAAAGGGGGGGTCTCTTGGAACTTTTTTTTACTAATTCACATCTGCATGTCAGCATCAATTTCTTGTATGACAAATATTTTACAAAAAAGTTTCATTTCTAAATCAAATATGTACGTCGTGACCATGTATAATGATGGTATATATGTGTACTCAGTGCACTACAACTGGTTTCAAACCGTTTAAAATAGCACAAAAATATATACACAAGAATGCATGTAAAACAAACAATGAACTCACCTGGTAAAAGTAAAAAATCTTTTAAAATCCAGGTGTTTTATAAGAGTAAAAATGATTTTTCTTCACTAATTCAGGGGAATTTGTCACAATCAGCAGAAATCAGTGACAGTTTTTACAATACAATGCATGACCTGAGGGCAATAATACTGTCGACAGATACCACAATTTATAGCGTTATAACATCTGACATTTAAGTATTTAATCCTTTAGTTTGTAGATATTTGGTCTCTAAATACACAATCATTTATTATTTGAATTAAAACATGAGATTATTACTTTTAAGCTGACTCCAGAAATGTATGTAAATGAGTTACACTTTCAGATGAAAAATAAACATCTAATGTAGGGGCGAGTCAATAATAAAAATTCAGCCTTTAGAATTATCTTGCAAATTAAATATTCATATTAAACAAAATTTAAATAGATTATAATATATTACAAGATTCCTTTTTGAAATTTGTGGTTAAAAAAAGATATATTATGTGGCATTATGTAGCTGAAAATATAAAATTTTGTTTTATTTTTTTATGTCATGGAAAAAATATTTAAGATATATAAAATAAGAATATATTTTTGGTTTTTCAGCACACACAAATATCTTCAAAACACTTCCAACCAAATATTTAACTCCAACTTAATAGAAGCATATATTTTTTCTTTTAAATATTTGCTAACAACTGGAAAGACTTTATAAATGCAAGTTCCGAAATGTTTCATGATTAACATTATATATAAACATTACAATTAAAGACAAACTTACTGAAATATCTCACTTCCCAATAATTACCTCAATAACAGGAAAATTTTGTAGTTGTTTAAATGACACGATATCTGGGATAAAAGGTGGACCACCCTAAGTAAACACAATAAAAGCGTCCCTCCCACACGATATTTAAGTTTCAAACCTTCATATCAGGATTAAATTATGAAATCATGCATTTATTTACTGAGTTTTAAATATAGGCATAAAATATATATCTTGTTTGTGTATCCCACAAGGGGACATAACTCTGTTTTTTTCTTTCCTTCACAAAAAAGAAACTGTTTGACAATTATACATGTATTTCAAATAAACTACATCAGTGAATCAAATCCCTTGTAAATCAGTTCTAAATAATGATAAAACTCATAATACCCTTGATAAATATAAAAACAAAAATATCACAATAATTCCAGTAATAATATCAACTCATTTTTCTTCTTTTCATTATTTTACATTTAAGAGGGTGATACAGGGTTATTTTCGTGCAACGTTTTTACCAATTTCATGTTTTTTTGTGCTCGAGGGTCGTTATATGTCGTGTTTCACGTGTCTTGATCAAAATGCAAGCGATTTTCTAATTTTTCGTTCCTCATGATAAGACATTTTATTTCTCGTACGTCTGTGCGCGGGACCCCCCCCCCCCCCCCCTTTACCACCCTCATTTAAATAATGAACTTTGCAGAAAAAGGTTACCATCAGCTACTTTGAAACATTAGGTACTTATTTATTTTAGAAAGGTCCTTTTTACCTTCATATAAAGCATGTTTTAATAGAAGGTATTTCTACTTTATATAATACAAGCAAATCAAAAACTAGAGGCTCAAAAGGCTGAGTCTGTATCACTCATCTGACATTGGGCCAATCAAACATTAAATGACCAAAAGAATCTATGATTGTTGTTTCATTATAGAAAGGATCTTGCATACATGCTTCCTGTCAAATATTGTTCCATTTGGCCAATTTGGCCATGTAGTTTCAGAGGAGAAAATTAACAATCATCCATGGTGACCATGTTTTTGTTTGAACAGTATGCAGTAGCATTTGACATATTATTATCTGCCCCTGAATTTCTCTACAGAGAATTAACACTGAGGGTTGGCCATCATCGTTTTTGGCAGGAGCGCTTAAGTTTGACCTATATAAATCAAATTTAAAAGTTGGGCATATTTTTTTTTAATTTGGACCATCTCTCGGGATTAATATCAAAATAATAAATTATAAAAATCCATTCAGGCATGCCCCAAAGCATATTTGCAGGTTATTTAATCCTAGATTAATTACTCAATTATTGTACAGTGTTGACAATGTGTACTTCCAGTCTCACGCTAGTGCATGCAAAGAGCCACTTCTGGCAAACATATGGCAAATTTTACAATGTAAAATCCCCACAGAGAATTAAAAACTATACACAAGATTAAAAAACACTGTGAAAGCTAAAAGAATCATTGCAACTTGCTTGCACTTTTTTCAGTCTACAAATAAACACTATTTTATAAGAATATGGTATACAGTTTGTCTTTCATAACCATTTTAATTGTTCCAATAAACTCTGACATAGAGTATAGCTTAACCCCACCATGTGTGTCATGTGCCTGTCCCAAGTCAGGAATTGTGTTTTGTTCAGAGGTTTTTCTTTTTCTTATGTTACATGTACCGGTACCTTTTTTATAATTTCAAGTTAAAAGCAGTACATGTATTATGTTTAACAAACACATGCTTTATCTATTTGGGGTGATTTAGAGCTTTTTACAAGGAGTGGTATTCCACTTTGTTAAAGGCTTTTGGAGACCTCCAGATTTGTAGATTCCCTCTTTTTTCTGTGTTCCTTTTTTTGAGTGCAGTTTTTGTGACATTTACTCCAAATACTTCATTTAAATAAGATGTTGAATGTGTCTTTAAATAATAGAAATAGTCCATTTAAACTTTATAGTGACTAAAAATAACAAGATATTTGATATTTCATCTGGGTATTAATTTCAGAAGAATTACTTTTAAATTTCCATTCAAGTGCACCTCAAGCCATTTTTGCATGTTATCTAATCCTAGTTTAATTACTTAATTATTACACAGCGTTGATAGTGTGTACTCCCGGTCTCGCACTAGCGCGTGCAAAGTAGCACTTCCGGCAAACAAATGGCTGACTTTACAATGTATAATTCCCGTAGAGAATTAAAAACTCGGCGCAACTTAAAATACATCGTGATTGCTAAGAAGTATTATTGCAACTTACTTGCACTTTTTTCAATCTACAAAATAAATACTATTTTTTAAGAATACGGCAGACAGTTTTTCTTCCATAACATTTTTACCCGTTCCAACAAACTCTGACATAGAGTATGGTTGGAAAACTACCAAAGTCTTAGAATCCTGCAGTATCATTAAACACAATGTATGGTTCAGTAACTCTGGCCAAATGTGATCTTAAATGTCCAAAGGAGATTTACCGGTAAATTTTACTGTTCCCATATTACATACATATCAGATAATATTGTTAAAATCCATACCTTTTTAATGCATTTTCCAGTGTGTCGAAGTCCACTTTAGTTTTGCGTAAATCTGATGATATTTTGTAGAGGAACTCTTCAAAGTTTCCAACCATCTCAGGTTCATCTCTCCTGATCTTCATCCACAGGTGTTTTATTGTGTTCTCGCTGAAAAACAATTTCATGAAGTTATCTGTTTTATCATTACAAAATTATTCTACCAAATAAGTTAAAAGAATAAATGCAATTGCCATGATTGCAAGACAGTTTGTTTGGGTCTTTACTCAAAAATGAGTTTTTCATTTCTGTTTAGTAAATATATTGTTTGTTTGACTGATCAGGTCTTCAGTCCATTGTATTTAACAGTTTAAATATATTTGTATTGAAAATAAGGTTAAATATCAAAGAATGTGAAGAAAACATTGACAAATTTACAACCCTTAAATGGTGGTGTGGTATAAATATATAGTGTTCAGTACAGAACAGCAAATCTTCTTTGAACTGATCTGCATTATTTTTACTTTCAAGCAAAGAGAAACTGTTTTAGATTAGTCTTGTTGTAATTTAAGACAAGTTAACAATAATCAACTGCCTTTTTATAACTGAGGGTTACTAAAACAACAGTGGAAACTCTTTGAAATTTTCAATTTACAATCATGTGATGTTTTGTTATTAAATGGTGGCCAGTGCAAAAATGTTTCCCTTCAAGACTATTTTGGCAAGAAAATAACAATTTCTGATTGAACAACATTGGATTCAAGTTCATGAAAAATAACAAAATGTGGAAAAAGCCCCAACATTTTGGTATGGGTACATTATGCACCCCTAACCACTTTAAATGTTTTAAGGAAAAATTGTGCATATAATCTACAACCAAAAACAGTACGTCCCAAAAAATTGATGTCTTAAAAACTTGACAACCAAGATGGTAGAACCATGGATTACAAAATTAGAAAAAAAACACAATGAATACCAGTAAATAAAATTTCATTTTTCCGGCTAACAGGCCATAAATAAGACAACTGTATAATCTATAGTCCATTTTACTGTACATCTGTGTTCCTGTACTTGACAATTCCATGCAACAGATTCCAGGCGTACAAACTTCGCTAAATAGAGTCTTGCTGTCACATTTTATTGTTTTGTGATGTCATTTTTGCAGGAAATTATACTATTGTCCACCCAATGTAAAATATTCAATTCCATTTTGGTGTGGACTCCAGTTCGGTATTGATCAAGACTAAAAGGGTCCTGCGGTAGTTTAATTTTGACTGTTTTTGGGTGGATGGCTGTCTCATTGAGAATTATGCCACATCTCCTATTTTTATACAGTGATAGAGTATATCGTTACTGTGCTACACATGCTTGTTCTATCCTATTCAGAAAGAAAGCAAAACAACTTACTCGTCAAACAAGGACTTGGCTCCTATGTTCTCCATCATGTCTGTAAACATCTTCTCCTCTTCCAGTTTCTCCTCTCCCTCGTAGACATTCTCTAGTGTATCATCTCCCTCCATTGTACTGTCCCCCATAAAGTTAATACCCAGGTAACTCCCTAAATCAAAATGTTAAAATTATAAAATCTCCCTTTGGTTTTTACTAAAAAGCATCCCAAAACTGTTTTAAATTTTTACAAACAACGAATGTCTCCAGAGAGATGTTGTCTATATATAGTATTAAATCTTCACAATTAGATTAATATTTGGGGATATATATGTAGGGGTTACTTTAAATTTCCTTGGAAATCAATGAAGCATATAACTATATGGATAACATCCTGTACCTGGATACATGTACAACAAATTAATGACATACTGCATGTTTACTATTCTAAAAACCTTAAGTTAAAAATGAATGATTGAACATTTAAATAATATTTGACAAACCAAAAAATATTATGTTAAAGTAATGATCAAAACTGAAAAAAACATTGAAAAATAGTTGATTATCTTCATCAAGGAGAGGGGGATAAGAACATAAATAGAATTCCAAGATACCAAAGATGCAGACAGAAATAGTTAATTCAGAAGACAGACAAGACCATGGCCAACAAAATGAAATGAAAGGCCAACACAGAACACACAACACTACACTGAAAACTAAAAGCTGGAGTAATATAAGCCTACAAAAACTAGAGTGAGTTAAGATGCTCAAGAAGGGTGAGCAACTCCTGCTCCACTAGTAGCACCTGTCGTGTTACTCAGTAGACAAAGCCAGTATTTAGTCACAATGAGGCAGCATACAAGCAGGCTGTCAGTCTGGAAGTCAAACCTTGATATTTCTGCATTATCTAAAGCGAACTTAGTCTATAATTTTGAAAATGGGGAAAAAAAGGAAAATTACTAGACAAAAACATGAAAAAGATAAAACCTTCTGTTATAAGATTGTCAGCTGAAATCTGATACCCTTGAAAAAATTTTTTGTATGATGTTAATTCAATGCAGAACCTTATTTCTTATTTAAATTAAATGCACAATTTCAATAAATTCTCATTTGCTCTGTATTAGTACAAGCACTGTGAGTAGGAAGACCATAAAACACCCTTCAAGCACCCATCGTTATTCAACAAAAGTATGGTTTCAATGGCCAAGACAAATTTTTACACCAACCTTCTCATATGGTCCTGTGTAAAACTAAGGCCTACAATTATGTTGAAAAGATTTTCTCATTTATCTCAATTTATTACCAATTTGGTTTCAAACAACAAGATCAATAAACAAATTAGTTGCATAGAGCGCTTGGAATGCTGGAAAATTTTCAAAATAGGACTAAGATTTAAAGCATTTGGGGGTTTATAAATTGTACATGTTGTATTTTACTTTAAATAACAGTGAACATATATGATGTCTGGTAAAAAAGTCAGAGCCAATATTATACAAGGACTACCTGAGAACCGTTCCTCTAAAGTTTGGTCCCCACTAACCAAGCGGTTTAAGAAGAACATTTAAAGTGAACTATTGGCAGCAAAAACATTCAAGAAACATTGTAATTATCACAACAAATGATAATAAACATAAAACGATGCAAATATCTCAGATGGATTTAAAATGATACTAACATCTGACATGGACATTTGAGTAAGATGGGTTAAAAAAAATCCTCACAGCAAAAGACATTATCAAAATATATCTGTCAAAAATTGTTCTATTAACAAAGGGGATCAGTGATGGATTTCATAATGAATCATAGGTCTACAATTGATTGTAATATGTCACAATATTATTTTGACTGTTACTTCAATTTCAAACTGATAACTCTTCGAGAAATTCATTGCAGAAAAATTAAATGTCAGAAATACCCATAAAGGCCAATTACATTACACAGAAGAAAAAAATCAATCTTAAGTTCTAACTTACTTCTCCTGTTGAATTTCTTTTTGACAATCATTTTTTTGGGGTATTTTTTAACATACATGCAACAGCAACATTTCAAACCCAAATGTTTAATTAATCCTGAGGTCAAAAAACTTTTAAAGATGAAGAGTGAAACTTACTCAATTACCATATGTCATAGGTTCTAATTAACTCAAAAGTGTCCATGATTACTCCAATCAAAATGTCCATTAATTAATGTTCAAAGGAGACATCAAAGACTATAATTAATTATCTTAATTAAGGCACCAAAATCAAATTTAGCCTATATATCAGTAGGTTACCTATTTATATCTCAAGTATTTGGATGCTTTTTTCGTTTGAAGTTGATATAAAATCCATCCCTACCACAGGAACACCCAAAAATATTAAATCACAGGGACACCCAAAAATATTAACTTACAGAGTAATAGTAATAACCCGTAATAGGGCATTGTTACTACTGAGTGATATAGTAGCTTTAATGATGTTTTTTATGGTGTAATAAAATGTTAAGGAAAAATTCAGTGTCTTTATCATGTTCGACCATTTAACTATCAGGAAGGAGGGTATGGTTTTTTTTCTCAGGCTGAATTTTTTTCGTGCACAATTTTTTTTTAGTTTTTCACAGTGATCAGTAGAAATATTTTCAAAACTTAGCATTACCCTATATGGGAAAAATGTGGATTCAGAATACTATTTTGTTACCTGGTTATCCAGAAATTTTTTTTTCATAAAATTGGGCTTCAGAATATTTTTCTTAGTAAAAAAACATTCTGTATGTGCATGAATAATGTGAGTTCAGAAATTCATGAATCACTGACTAGTGAAGATTATGCAATATAATTGCAATACAAGGATACTGCAAATAATTCAAAATGAAATACAGTCAAACTAGTAATAAGAAAAAGTCAGCATTGAAGAAAAATGACCCCTTAACTAAATATGCATGATAAAATCGTAAACAATACAAAATGGATAAAGTGGCCTTTAACAGTCAGGAATACTACCATATATGGAATGTGGTCATGAAAGGTCAAATGGCCCTAAAACTCTTCATTTTTTTCTGGGTAAAAATCTGAGCATGGAAATTAAAGATATTGCAAATTTGAATATAATC
>JARWCS010226799.1:0-13631 GCA_034783895.1 Geukensia demissa
ATGATTTTAGAAATGAAGTGACGAATTTTAGGAGAAAGTTTTTCGTCATTTTTCAAAATCATTCGCCATTGACGAAAAAGACGAGCGCTAGCTAAATCCCTGCATTCAGCAAGATGCTAGTGTAAACAGATGTTCATCTGTCCATTGGACACCTCGTCCTGCCAATGATTAAAATTTTCAGGTGAAAGACTAGTTATAATTATATAAAAAAACATTTAACCTCAATCATAACTTGTATATTAATATTGAAATTCTTCAAGAAATGCAATGTCAATGGCATGGGACACAAAGGACATCAGTTTTGCATGAAAATGTTGTAATAGAGAAAAGGAGGATACATAATGAAGAAAGATGTTTTTATGATATAATAAACTCCTCCATGAAAAACTATCTTCAAGCAGAAACTTCTTGCAAGCATGAACACCTAATCAGATTTTGATGCAATGCTTAACAAAATTCATATGTAATTAGGGTTATCTCCCTTATATCACAAACTATTAGAAACGACAACCAGAAGCAGAGCATAGCCCTGTCTCATTTGGTGAATGTTTATCTATTTATTTACCCTGACAATGACTAAAAAATTACTGAAATTTCTCAGAAAAATGCCTAAATATTGGTAATTGTATAAGTAAAGTTATTAATATTAAGTGATGATACTGTGCCATTTAATTTTAATTAACTTCCTACAGTTTTTAGAGTTTGACTATCAGAACAATTTATATATAAAGTTAATATAAACAGAAAGTTCATAATGCATGTTAAAAAATAGTATACATTAGGTAGTCCCTTTTGTCTAGCATGGAAATTGTGCAAAAGGAAGGGAGTAGGTTCATGAACCCTAGAAATTACAATTTCATCAAAAATAAAACTGTCTCATATAAGGTGAAATTTTGCAGTAAAATTCTAGAATAAGAATTTTTCTATATGACATCAGTGAGGATATCACAATTTGGCTTCAAGGTAACTAAATGTCAATCTGAGGTATTTTTTGGGCCAAAAAGGGGTCATGTTTGCACAGTGTGACTTGGGCTGCTTTCTCTGACAAAAATTATTTTTCTGCTGAGATTTTCACCTCTCACATCTTACTGTAGTTTTATTATCAATGACATGTGGTCAATGTTTTCTGGAAGCAAGTTCCTAAAAAATGCTTAAAATAGGCAACTTTAAAAAAAAAAATTTTTGTTTGTAATCAAAATTTGTCCTTAAATCAGTAGTTTTGAAGAAAAAAAAGATTTTGTCATTCAAATATAAATATTTTAAAAAGTATAAAGCAAAAATTTTGAAATGATTGGACATCTGATTTTTAGGACCGACATAAGGCCTTCAAAGCCAAGCCTTTTCTAAGTTGTGAGTGTAAGCTTAAATTTTTTGCTGAGGTTTTTACCTCATCTTAATGAATATTTTCTTTAATAACAGAGGTGTGTGGTGAGATGCAACCAATGTTTTCAGGATAAAAAAAAAAACACATAAAATAGGCCACATTCAAGAAAATCTTGATCTTTTTCTGGAGTTTGCAATCAAAAAGAGTAGATACATTAAGCCCCATATCTCGTCAAAATTTTAGATTTTATGACAAAAAATAAGTTGTTGTATAAATGCTGTTTAATAACCATCTTTTAATAATTCATTATTTATTCTTATGCACTTTTTTCAACTTCAACAGAATGATTTGGTATATTTGATTATTTCAACAATAATGTTACATTTTCTGCAAAAATACTAAAATTATGGAGGTGTTTTGTTCAAAATAGATATGATTGCACCAAAACATCACGAAGATATTTTAACCAAACATTTGTACTTGATAGATTTTTGATTTTGCAAAGTTCGGTTGTGATGTTTTTGTGCAATCTATATTAAAATTTGACAACATTATATCAAATGTTGTATCAAATTAAGTAATTTCTCAGTATTTTCATATTTAAAGCAATTCCTATGTGCCGTGTGACCATAGTAGAACCAATTAAACTTAAAATTATTTTGGATTTTTTTTATATAGACATTGTTCAATACAGAAAATATAAAAAAATATCTGTTAGCCATTTTTCATTTTTTAAGCCCAATTCCTGGGACAAAAAAATTGCCGTAATGACCCTCTTACTTTCTTGTTAAATCAGTTATTTTGAAGGATAATTGATTTTTGTCATTCACATATAAACATTGAAAAAATTGTAATATTGTAATGATTGGACATATGAGATTTTTAGTGCCTACATATGGCATTCATTGATTGTTGGTTGCTTAACGTCCAGTGGCAAATATTTCATGCATATTCAGGACGAGAACAAGTCATTCATAGCCAAGCCCTTTCCACTTTGTTTGGAGTGTAAGCTTCAAATATTAGTTTACTGTAGTAACTAAATTTACCCAAAGTTTGCTCTTGTCTCTCTCTATACATACACTTTATTATGTCTTTAACCATTGACTTTCAAATGGAATCTGCAATAGAGTTATAAATAATTCACATTTACATAGAATGCAAAGAATTGTTTGGAGTCTTTTCACTGTGAACTGGTGAAGGCTTCATCTGATTTGGTTATAAAAGGAAAACTGCCAAAAAAATTCAACCCAACCCCCTCAATTCATCTACTTTTGAATAAATGATCGACTTCATCAGTTATAAATTTCTGTTAAGTATTTTTTAAAGAAATTACACTTCAGTTATTACATAAATGCAAAACTTGCCCATTTATTTATTTCTTCCTTTTAAATTCCTATATGCACATGTATGATGCATATTTTACTAGTAAATAACTTGTATTGCTCTTCATCTTGAAATAGAAAAAAATTCCAAAATAATTTAACTGTGCCACAAAAAGTCTATCAAATTGTTTAAATGTAGTCAGATTTATCTCCCCTACATCACAAATGCTATTCAAAAAGCACTTCATAAATACTCAACATGTACAAACCAATACTTCATAAATAATTAACATGCAGCACTTCATATATATACAACAGCTAAATGAGAAATTATGCAGCACACAAACTTTCCAGAGAAGATGTGGATTGTATCTTTCTGAAATATATTTCATATACTTTCTTTTAAATTCTATTTCCTTGGTAAGATTATAATTCTGTAGATGAATCAAATAACTGCTTGTCCATTTTGAGCTTTCAATGGCCAGTAAAGTTATTTTTTTCCAACTCTCCTCTTGTTTTAGTTCAATTATCTCAAAATTTAATTTTAAGGTTTTTATCAACCTTCTGTTACAGATAATTGGCTGGGTTGGTGGTCCTTTTTACCAGACATCTGATAAAATAAATTGAAATTTGCTAGATAAATTTCTTAACATGGTAAATTTTATCATTGTGAGTAAAGTTTTACCAAGCATGTTATATTATTACTAATTAATAATTGTCTTTTAATAGGTTTTAGTTGAAAGTGTCAGTTTAAGTTTAGGTTGCTCTGTCATGTACTCTCAAGTAAAAAATGTAAGTTAGAAAAAGTAAACTTGCAGTCCATTTTTGCCAACAATGAACTGGATGTGAAAGGAAATCCAATCTTTGGGGTTTATGCTTGTATACTGAAGAAACTTTGTTTTACCAAAAAGTTAGCTTATCAGGATACACATTTTTTCTTCTTTCTGTCAATATGGCCTTCCAATACAACCTGAAAAAAAATATAAATACATCATAACACAAAAATGCAAAGAAAAATATTTGTTTTAACTTTGAATTTCAATAATTAAACAAGTCATTTAGGATATCATACAGGGAAATTTTTTTTAGATTTTCTGAAGTAATGTTTAAAATATATATAAGAATAATTAAGTGCAATTAAGACGGACTTTGATGATTGACGACGTAATGATACAGCTGGTCTTTTTAGATTATATTTTAACTAAAAACAGCAGAATTGTTCTAATGAGGAATTAGAAAAACAAAATCTTACATTGTAAAATCATTGATAATTGTATTTCTACAATCTCAATAGTTAAACCTTAAAATTCTCCCCAAGGCTCAACAATCTTGATTGTAAAAAATACAATGCATGATTATCAATGATTAACAATATATTCTCTATATAACATTATACCTCTTATATAATTCAATCAATCTCAAGGTTGACTTTAACTCCTACTATGAAGCAGAAGGAACTTGTCCTAATCTTTATCATCATTATCATGGCCTTTGTTCTGCCAATGTAACAATGCTATTCAAACAAGACAGATTTGTTTTCATAATCACTTGACTTGCAGTAGGCAATGAAAATACTTAACCAATGTCATTTTATCGGGTTATTAAGACACAACAAGTCCTCAACTGAAAAACACTGATGATACATGTACTACCAAAAATATCAAATTCTAAACAGGATCAAGACTGGGATGGATTAAGGACAAACAATAAAATAGCCTTAAAATGCTGACAAGTTTTAAAACCAATTTAACCAGATGCTAACAGGAACCTTTATCGTTCACCTAACGGAGACTGGTTTTTAAAAGCAATACTTATTGCCAGGAAGGAATATTAGACAAAGTTTGGTAGGGGATTATCAATGGCCATTCCACTGAAGTTGAGCTCTGATTGGCTTAGCAGTTTCCGACAAGAAGATTTTAAATTAAGTTTTGCTGCCATCTTGGATGACTGAATCATGTACATGCCAGATATAATTTTTAACACATACCACCTAAGGACCATGCTTTTAAAATTTTGTCTTAATTGGCTAAGCAATTTTATTTTTCAGATAAGATATCTACATCAATTTTCCACGGGGTCCTATGTTAAACTAAATTTGACTTTAAGGACTATCTTGGTTGGTGAGCGGGGATGCCGGACATAATTTTTGTAGAGGACCAGGTAAAGACCATTCCATAAAAGTTTGGTTGCATTTGGCTCAGTAGTTTTAGACAAGAAGATTTTCAAGTGAAATTCCTACAGGGTCCTACATGTATGTTAAACTAAGTTCAATTGTGGTGGCCATTTTGGTTGGTGAGCGGGAATCCCAGACCCAGTTTTGGATGAAGACCATTCCACCAAAGTTTGGTTGCAATTGGCTCAGTAATTTAAGACAAGAAGATTTTTTTACAACACCACCCCCATCTTTCTATTATAGTAACAGTGGCCATCTTGGAAGGCATATCAGTATGCTGAAAATTTTTGGTAAAGGATAATCCAACGACCAATGCACCAAAGTTTGGTCAAAATGGGCAAAATTCGGAGGAGAAGATTTTTTTGTAATTGTTGACTGACGGACAACAGACGGCAGACGCTGAATGGTGGCAAAATCTCACATGGCCTTTTAGCCAGGTGAGCTAAAAACCAACCTTTTTCTTCTTATTGATTGTAAGCAGTAAATTTGATGTCCATCATTACAATCTTGATGCTTTGACCTCTTTCTGATGATTTTTTAAAATATCAAAATATACCATTCCATAAAGTTGTGTGTATTATAATACTATTGATTGTTCGAATGTGAATTGTAGGTTATGTCACCAGCATGAAAATGACTACATAAAGAATATATGTGTACAGTTTTTGACTATAAACTGTCAAATGTTTTAGGCTAAATGTTTTGTGTTACTTGTAAAACAACAGTGTCATCATTGTGGTATGATAATTTAGTTGAAATAACTGGTATGATGAGATGGTGATTCCAGGACTTGTTTAAACAAGTTGCAAGTATCTCTGCCTCCTGCACTACAACCAGACCATGAGGCCAGAACAAAAAAATGGTTGGTCTATATTGGCTTGTAAGCATTATTTGAACAGGGCAACAAACCCTTTTTTCATTCTTCTGATTTTTACGCAAAATTTGAACTGGTGATGACATTTATTTTTTTTTCTGAATTCTTAAGGTTTAATGCAAATTATATTTGTTGTTCAAAAATTTTTATTTTGTTCGTTAATGTGGTACATGAAATTTCAAGATTTATTTTCTTTCATAAATTTGGTTTACTGATGTTGAAATTTGTTCTTGAGTTATTTCCCTTAGATAATATCAGTAAACATTGTTGTGGTCTATTTCTATCTGTGCACCAAAAAAAAAAATTGCTTGTCAAAATAGTGTGATGGGTGTGAAAAATTCGGAATATGATTGTATTTCTAAAACAAGAATGCAGGGAAACACTTGAGAACTGAACATCAATTGGGTATTAACTTAACAACCTTTACTGTGCTACATATCTCATGACTTTCCGAGATTGGACCACAAAATATAGTTTCCTTACCAATGTCAGCATAGCTTGTATTGTAATGGTAAGTGCAGTTGTCCAGAGAAGTCATGGTTGAACTGGTGTGCATGACTATGGAACATAAGCAACCACAATCCCAATAACCCAGTCTCTCAATGAATTCTGTAAAATACAAATATGATATTGTCATCTTATCATAACAGAAACAGTTCTCATCATTTTGTATCCCCAAAGTTTTCTACCTGAAATATAAACACAAAAATCCCTACTAAAAATTCTATAGTATAAAATTTGTGCTAATTTCATGCTTACAATGAATCAGGTCAGGAACTTCATGTTTTCTAACATCTACATTTTCTTTCTTTCTGATTGATTGTTGGTTCCTGCATTTTGTTATGGTGGTCAGAATCTTAAATACTTTATCACCATTTGATTTCAAGATTTATGAGAAAGTTGCTAGATATTTCCTGAAATATAGCCATGCCCATATTTCAGTTAGGAAGTTACAAGGTGTAAGGTTAAAAGTACAAAAGGCAGAAGCAGATTTAGAAAAACTCTTGGGGTTTGAACCCCATATTTATAAATTTTACTACAATCTTATAACTTATAACATACAAAGAGACTCATCAATTTTAGTTTAAAAATGCTTTGTTTAAAAGACTAAATCTTACATATTGAGCCTCATCTTCTAAAAATTAGAAGACTCAACATTTAAGTGTTAAATCTAAATTTCAAGTGATATTTCATGACCTGGAAAACTACAGACAAATTCTGACAACCTGTACAGTGACATTTATATGATTGATTTAAAGTGACATTGTGGGCTAGATAGGATACCCTCTCAACTCAAGTCTAACCCTTATGCCATCACACCTGTAACCTGTAACACGAAATCAGTTTTGTCTCTTTTCAGGGTGACTTGCTCCAGATGACAGTTTCACAAAAGGTTGTACATGTATGTGTTTCGAGTGATTGTAACTTACATATGTTATACAGGACTTACAAGTGGTTTGTAAGTTCTACGACTTTTCGTGAAACATTTGCCTGGTTTATAAAGGATTCTACAACATGTGCTGGGACAGATGGTGCCTATCCTTCTAATCCCACTCCAGTTCTGTGAAGGTGTTCATTTAGTTCACGCTTCTGTTCTCTTTTATTTTAGTCTTTTTGTTTGTTTTAAGTTTGTCTCGTCTTTATTGGACTTTAAATTTCCGAACACTCCTACACTAAACCTCTCCAGAATTTTTAAGTGTCATACATCTACAAAAAGTTTTTTTATACCAATAGTGTAAAATTCAACATTTATTAGCCATATTCAAAAGTTTAAATAGATTTAAAAGGGAAATATGTATTCTATTGATAAGGAGTATTGTATAAATGTACTGGTTAAGGAAATTCATATAATATAATAAGGAAACAAGTACAGGAAAATAAAACAATTATGTTTGTTTGAATGAGATGCAGGAACAAATTTTATCTCAAGTTCATTGTGCTCAAAATAACTTGAATGCAATGGTTACCATTTTATACATTTTAATAAACCAGCAATGGATTATTGAATTTGTCAGCACAAAATAAATCAATTTGCCAGATTATTTTACTAAACTGTTCCTTTTACATATTTTATTAATAGAACTATAAAAAGACACATTAAAAATGTCTATAAATCAAAAAGACAAAATTTGCCTTACAAAACTATCAGTTGGCCATTGAAACACTGGTGCCCCTCTATTGACAAAATTTGTCAAATAAAAGAGCCAGATGTCTACCATCAGAAAATTGCAGTTTCTATACCGATAGTTATCTAAATTTGTTTTGGTAATTATCAACAATTTTCTTAAATCTGCACTGACCAATATTTCCTGTGCACCAGATGTCATGTTGTCAAGCATTTATGCCATATCTTTTGTCTTCTTTGTACGCATTTTCATGAACTGTAATACTAATAAGAAGAATATAGAACATTTTGTATCTTGTACAGACTATATCACAGAAAATATTTTGTGAACCCATAGCTTTGGCCACATTTTTCATCCTGATAAAGTCTGTACAAGATACAATATTCCTTATATCCATTTTGTTTGATTAAATATTTATGCCACTTACAGCAATACAGAAGTGCCCCTCTTATACAATCCAAACCTATTACCAGAAACCACCCTTTGCCTAAGACCACTTGCAGAAAAATTAGTAATTTTCTTTGTAAATCAACCACTCCTCATATAAATCCATTTTTTCTATGCAGAACAGGTGCTGATATAATAAAGGACTACTGTATTTTATAGTCGAAGTCAGTTTTATTTGTGGACAAGGCTATCAAATCTTGGAAAATAAATAACAAACTTAATCAAATGTGTTCCATATCTATATGTATAAGAAGTTAAAGTCTTATGATAAAAATTTGATTGCAATTTTAAAATCAATTCTATTCATTAATACCTTGGAAGCTGTTTCAATTTAGAAAATTGCACTGCAAAGTGGAACATCTCTTAACTGCATATTAGTTTAACATTTATAGAGAAACAGGAAATGTGGTATGATGTCTATGAGACAAATCCAATTACAAACATCTACAGATTACCTTGGTCGTCAACAAAAGACAATGATACACACTGAAAGGCTGGAAAAAAGACCCAAAAATAAAATTTGATGACATTTAAATAACAGAAAAGTAACTGGCCATTTTATGGCAAGCCTTTTGCCTGATGAGATAGAATAAAAGCTGATTTTAAACAAGGATACAAAAATTTTGTTAACAAAAACCTGAGAGATAATGTTTAACTGAGGTGATGCAGTCTAGCTCTAAACTGTACAATGTTAAACATTCAATAGGAAACATATGAATTCAATGCACACAAGTTATAAAAATTCTTGCAAGTACTTTAGCATGATAAGTGTTGCTAAAAAGCAGGAAGTGAACTCCTTGTGTTTGTCAGATTTCAATTTTTAAAACCAAAACATGTTATTTCCTATATTTTGACTTTCAATTCATAACATCAAACATTTGGACAATAAAGCAAGACTTTTTATCCTTTAAAATGATGCATTCCCATTATATGTAGGTTAGACATATAGTCCTCAATATACAGTAATGTGTTAGTATTCTAATATTTCTTCTTGTTCCTATAAAATGGTCACTATAATTATGGTTATGAAGGTGTACATTTACCCAAATCTTTCCATTTTTATATTGTATAAATTTCAACCATCTATTATTTTTATGGGGAACTTTTGAATTTAAATTAAATACCATTTTATTTTCTCATGAAACTGTAAGGATGCATTCTTCTGTCTATTTGTCCATCACTTCAAACTGAAACAAAGAGGGGAAAAATAAATTACCTGTTTTTTAAAACATAATTTATGCAAATCATAATTGGAGGTCTCTTATATCTTTCAATAGTAACTTATACTATTATGTATTTCTTATAACCCTATTAAATTTTGTAGAGGATTGAAATTTCACAGATTTTCTTGCTACCTATTGTATCCATATTTGGTTCTTTGCCAAATCAGAAGAATTCAACCTTTGTTCTGCTGTCTTTATATTTGTATACCATACATATATCGATAAGATCTTCAAACAATACAAAGTCTGTATTTATTAAACAGTAAACTGCATGATCAAATGAACTTGATAATTTGATATCTCACTGGTCCACTTTTTATCAAATAGGTGTCATTTAAGAGGATTTCCAATGTAACACTATAAACAAGATTTTCAAAAAGTAAAAATGTTTTACTTACAAAAAAATCATTATTTCTGAGAACTTGTCATGGCATTGAATTGATAAATGTAAATTCCATTTATGCCTTTTAAATATTAGAAAGTTTTCATTTCATTTTCATAAATTAAATAACTCATGTCCAAACATGCATTTCTTTATTGTTCCTTGCACTCTTTTTCTACAATACAGGAAGATATTCATGTACAAACTTGCCATTGTGGTTACCTCTATTATGCAGCCACTTGATTTTAAAGGCCACCATATCCAATTCTTATTGTGTAAGACTTTATTTAATATGAAACAACTTTATTTTAGTGTTCACTTTTCTTAAATGGTCACTATTTCCTCTTCCCAAAGGTGATCTCTCAACACAAGTTTGTATGTTTAGAACAGTTCATGTACATGGTAAATAAATACATGTACCAACTATCTTCCACAAATCATAACCAAGTCCAAAACTTAAAATCCTGAAAAATCATGTATTTTATTAAAGATTTTGCCAGAATGAAAACTGATAATTGGTCAAAAATTCTGCTAATTTTTTAAGAATTCACAGCTGAAATTCTATCATAGTATATGAAAACTGACAAAATTCAGTAATCCAGCAATATGTACATGTAGGAAACAGTCTATGCTGTACACAGACACAAATAGTTCACAATTCACAAGCTGAGCTTACATAATACAGCACACCAATCATGCCAATGTAAATCTACTATATAACTAGAATGGAACACATTTAAAGCATAGAGATCAATTTCGGGACTCTCCACACAAATTTCTATATTTCCAATGCAGAATTCATTAATAAAAAATGAAATTAATCACATTTCCATTTTACTGAAAATCCCAACTGCAAAACAGATGCCCATCGACAAAATAATACAAACCATCTATTCAGATATATGTACATGTATGCATTATTCAAACGTCTCTGAATAGGTCTAACCTGAAAATGTGGGCTGTTTAATGATTCAAGGCTTAAATATTAACGAACAAACATGACGTACATATTAAAGTAAATATATTATACTTGTACAATCATACATGTAATTTCATTACTAAAAGTACTTAAGTATTCATGTTTGAATTCCATAATAATACAACAAGATAGCACTTTGGCTTAACTTCAAGTGAAGTATGTGTTGTAAAGAATCTACCGACAGATTTAGTATTGTTGACATAGTATATAGAGTTATACAACTGAAGTTAACGTTTAAGCTTACTTGCAAAGGAATAAATCAAACTTGATATATCTTGAACAGCAGGATTTTTTCTCTCTGCTTATCACTGTCAGTCTATAAATATCTGTATCTTACTGTAACGAAAAAAGCCAAATAGATGTATGTAGTGTACAAGAATTCATTTTGAATATATACCAAGACAAAAGCAGAATTCCCTCTCCAGCAAAAAAAAACTCAGTATAATATTTCAATTTAACAATCTGAGACTCTAGTTTTATCTGATTGTATTAGTCATATAAAATTTACAATTACATGTATGTAGAGCTCGAGACTATCGGAAAGCAAACAATTTCTCTCTTTGGCGTTTTTGTAAATGCTGTATATTGTATTGTATTGATTTAAATTGTAGTTTTTGCTGGATTATGTATGCTTATTTTTTCATGATATTTTGTTTTAAAACTAACTTTTTTTTCATATAGAAAACATCAACATACAACATGAATATATCTACACAGTTCTATTGGTCTGTATTATTTTGGAAAAGAACATAGCATGTATTAGATAAAACAGTTAAGTGATATGTACAGCAGCAAGTTTCTCATTGGCACCTGTCTCGTTCTGTTTTTAGTGGGAAAATAAAAAAACATTCAACTGAGGTCAACACCTGCTGAGTTCAACCACTAATAAAAAAACATGTAGATTAATATGCATCATTTATGTAGAATGTGATAAAAAGTGGCATGCTGCAATCATAACAAAACATCTGAAGTCCCTGTTTGTTGTATAGAGTGAAATTTATATGAGAAAGTAATGAAAGTTGTAAACCTTTCCAACAGGTCTTATTAATAACCCCAATGTGTTACTCTTTGAAGATCTTTATTAAATTTAAGATCATCCAGTGGAGTTCTTAATGATGGTTTAACCTGAGATAATTCAGGTTTCATTATGATTTAAACGTTGAGAAATGAAATACTATTAAACAAAAACAATATGCTGTACCAAGGATCATAAAAAGGTTGTTAGATAACAGTTAGTATATGAGAAATGCTACTCCTTTGGCAGAAAGAAATGGTTATTAAAAATAGATGAAATTTATAACAGAAAATATTACTGAGTTTATCAACATGCTGAAGCATGAAATCTTTAAGGTATTGTTACTCCTGTAGATATTAAGATAAAGTTTTATAAGAATAAGATAAAGTTTCATAAGAAGTGCTAAGTTAACAATATTATTATGTACAAGCTTTGGAAAATCTCTCATTTTACCAATTAATCAAACCCAAACTAGTGTTCAAATATATAATAGGTTTGCAAGATATTCTTGAATCAAATGTCATGAATGTGTTTTCACTCAAATTAACAACTTAAGAAAATTTCAAATTAGCATTGCTTTTGTAAATAAATCTAATTGCCATTGAACAGCTTTGAATATTTCAAATAGTCATGATTGTACAAACTTGGATAAAATTACAAACTATGAGTCCAAAGTTCCAACCAAGATCATGAGTTGGTACTAATTCAGTTATTATTGTTCAGAGATGAAATTTCATTCTACCAAAACCTGTCATGTCCTAGCCCAAGAGCCAAGTATTTCAAAGGTTACACAAAAGGATTAACCGTTTGGAATACTTTCTTTTAATTATTTGACAACAAAATTAATACTTATTTGTTTTTAGACAACTCAAGTATTGAATTCCTGACAAGATTTAATAGTCATGTGTTTTTATTAGTCTAAAAAATCTTACAAGGTCAGGTCATTAACATGATAAAAGTCAGTCAAACAAGATATGGAAAACCAGGATTGGATTGAACATGTTTTAAATTATATTCTAAATTAGTGAACAGAACTTTCCAGTAGCGTCTTAATTAGGTCAATGCCACGAGTGGAAATGTGTAAGGCTGTGATTGGTTAAAAACATCTCTATTTTTACTTTGCTGCAATGAAGAAATAACCATTCTATTTAAAGATGGGAAAATAACCAATGATGAAAATAAACTGAAATTTCTCATCTACGTAACACCTATATAAATAACTTTTAGACCACAATTAAATAAATGACTTATTGATCAATATTACATTATGTTGTGAAATATTGAATTACTCAGTGTCCTGGCAGCTTTCCAAAGCCAGTTAATTAAACTAGAGAATACTCCAGAATAAAAATCACAAAATACCTATTTGACATCACATATTAACATTTTGATCAATGGGATATTTAAAATACTGTGTACATGACACTTAAACTTGTTAAAACTTGTGAAAAGTTAATAACATACAAAGTAAATTCGTTCAATTTGAAAAAATTGATGTGGATTATGTCTTTTTGGCATATATTCCATATTCCTTCTTTTAATATTATAAATAAAATATAAATTGCTTGAAGACAGCATAAACGAAATGTTTGTTTTTGGGGGTTTTAAACCTCTTCTGGCAATATTTCAGTCATATAGTGACAATAAGTTTTATTGGTAGGGGAGGTCAAAGTACCTGGAAGGAATCATTGGCCTTGAAGAGTTAACTTACAAAGCAGATGTGTTGCGAGTCAATTATACCTATTTAATATATAAATAATCCACCA
>JARWCS010226910.1:0-13631 GCA_034783895.1 Geukensia demissa
TATGAAATCCGTTTTTTGAAAAAAAATGTTTAGCCAGATGATCCGTTAATTTCTTCTACCAACAATATTTCAAAGATGTAAGAAACAAGTTTAATGTTTGTTGCTGTGTAAAATGTCACAATTATTTTTTCCAATTCCTGATTGATTGATATCTCATGCCACTTAAACATAAACTTAAAATTATTTAATGTTTCTTTGTATGATTTATTGGGTAATATTTATTCGCACTGTTTCCAGGTTACATGTGCCGTAAGAATGAGATATTCTACCGATTCTACCCCAGGACCATTTCAGTGCAGCACGGTATTCCAGGCTGGATTATATGTAAGTAATAATTTTTCGGTTGATAAACTTTTTGGGTATGTCCTAAATAGTGCAATGAAGTAGGTTAAAGCAACCCCCAACATCAGTCAATACTGAGATAATAGTCTTCTGTATCACAAAATTGTAAGCATGTTTTGCAACATATTAAAATGATAAATAGCATACGGGCGATATGTGACTATTTTGAACAAGAAGTGGCGTAATAAGTTACAAAGGAATGCTTCCATCATTTTAGTATTAGACACGTATCGACACGATCTTATAAAAAAAATTTGCTACAGTAAAATAAGTCATAAAACCAAATATAATACCGCAAGCACTGTGATTTATATTAGAGTCATCTGAACTCAAAAAAAAGTTTCACTGTAACTGTTTTAATCGTTAAATGTTCAAGTATGTTCACTATGCACCTTGAATAAAAATGAAAGGTTTAAAACCATGGCATTTAAATCCACCGTAAAATACTATATCAGGGATTTGATTATATTCAAATACCACAGCGCAAACTTACAAACCTTAACAAAGAGAACAGAAGATATGATTAAATGAAACTCCTGTATATGGCAAGATTGGGGTTAAATGCTTCGGAAGGGAAGAGGGTAATCTATTCGATTCTAGTATTATATGTCTATGTTCCAAATTAATTCAGCTTTGTACGTAAACTTTCACGCAGAGTATTCTACGTTTGTTTACATTTTAGAACACTGACAAATTTACCGTCGTGGAAGAATTTTGTCTCTTATATTGTGCTTTAATTTAAACAGAATAAAGAATAAATCCCTTCTATAAATAGTCAGTAAATGGAAAGCCATGCATATTTAGACATCAATGAACATTGATTGTTTTGTGTGTAATTTTAATTTAGATAATTTCAAAGTAAAGGAATATGAAGTATAAAACAAAATCTCATTTGGAATTTCGTAAATTGCAAAACCGAGGAACATGACTTTTTGCCGTTTTTCTTCTTCTTTAAGTTGTAGAGAGTCTCCAACACTTACAGTTTAAAGACGGCTCCTAACATGGGTGAAAAGGTTGTTTTGTGGAATTTCAATTACTCTGCCTCTGTGCTTTTACGCTTTCAAAGATGTGTTGTTGTATAAAAAAGTGACAGAGACCAGAGACAAAAACTGTCATGTACTTTTAGAATACAAAAATGATTAATGAGAAAACCAAAGGACAAAAATAGAAAAAGCCAAAACAGTTCTGATCTTCGGCAGAATTAGAACTCAGACTCCAAATAAATGATATATCAGATCATTATGCGAGTTAAAACAATTGTTTGCGTTTAGTCCTGTCGATTTAAATGCGTTGAAAGCTTACAATAAAGCCAAAAGAAATCACTTGTATGGTTGAAATCAAAGAGACTTTATGATATTTCATATCATCATTACAACTTGCTTATGATCATAACAAAGTATCATAAGGTTTCTCTGGAAGATTTCAACTATACTAGTGATTTCATTTTGGCTCTAATGGTTTGTATGAAATTATGTTGATTATTGTTTTACAAGAGAGATTCATTGGAAAGATACATAACCAACTTTCCTTACTTTGTTAAAACCATATGTTATCGTTTTTAGCCTGAAAAATTCGAGTACACAGTCGTTGAAGGAGAATCCATCAACATCACCTTTACATCAACGGTTCCTGTAGGCTGTATAGCGTCAGACAGCAACATTAGGTCACACTGCGATCAAAACTTTTACATATTTCAACCCGGCCATAGAGAAAATACACCTTTATGCTATAACAGTATAACCAGTAAAGACATAGTATTCAGAGCACATTTTTGTGGTATAAGTTTGGAAAGTTTGGAATGGGAGGCGAAAAGAATACTACAAGTATATGGTTATAATGATGGACTATACAATTATCGTGATAGGTCAACATACATTCGAATAAAAACATCTTCTACAACTCCATTTAATGAAATATGGAAAAACATAGAAATTCGAGACATCAAAGTAAGTATTTTCGCGTTCATTGCAACAGCCCGCCATTAGTCGACAACCACTAGATATTTTGGGCCGTAATTTTTAGCAGATTTTGTCTTCCAATAAATAAGCAAGAAATTATTTCAACATGTTCAAGTGATCCCTGGTGTAAATGTAGTCTATATAATGTCAATATTGTTATCAATTTGCAGAAGTGTTTTAAGAGTTTACAAAAATATCTTAGGTTTTCGATAAAAAAAATTCAAAACTTGGCACTGTTATTCCAATGATTGCAAATTTGAAAAAGGAATTATGAAGAATTTACAAACTGCCCAATGCAATGAACAATGAAAGAGTGTTGAACTAACTTTACCTCCCTAGTTGTCAGATTTGACGGACATAATTTATATCACATTAATTTTTTACAGAAATTTTCTGTATTTTTTCATTCTAAAATATGAAATTACGAAGAGACTTAAAAACGTTATGCCCATAGTAGATTTTCCTACTTCTGAATGTGACTTCTAATTTCAATTTGTGTTTGGATATATTGGTACTTCTTCGACTATGATTAGATCTCGGCTTTCCTTATATTTGATCCTAGTGCTATTGATTAAAGAAATTGCTTCATGAAAATGGCATACACCATAAAATTTCCACATTTTTATTAAGCATAAATTTTTAAACTGGGTCAATACAACTAATGGTGGAACAAAAGGTTGCTGAGGCATTTACTACCCCGGATGTCAGAACTGTAAGAAATATATTTCATCACATCTATTTAACAGAACTTTGCTGTATTTGTTTGATGTTTTAATCTCTGAAGCTACAGATATATTTTGAAACGTATTCCTCATAGAAGATGTCCCTAGCGCTTAATTGGGCTTGCTTTATATTTGGTTTTGAGTACTTCTCGACTATATTTGAATCTCGGATTTCCTTTGTTTAGGTTCTAATGCTGCTGGTAAAAGTCACTCCTTGAAGCACGCATACAGTAATAAAAATTCCTAATATTCATTAAGATTTGGTAAAGATGTATTTTTAAAGATAATTTTTTTCATTATAATATCAATTTCTTCTTCCCCTTTTATTGTTTTCTGAATCTATTATCGCCCAGTTAAAATTTACACTTACGAAATGTTCTGCAAATCGAATGCATAAGAATGTGAAAATCAAATAGGGTACATTTTGATCAGTTGCTTTGTATATAGTGAAAGAAGTAGTGGTATGATTGTCTATGAGCCAGCCATCCAAAACCTATGCATTGAAACTGCCGGTGAACTTGACAAAGGGAAAGGGCATTGTTAAAAACAATAAGGACATATCTTTATCATTTAAATGTTATTATGAAAAACAAGGTATGACTGGCAAAACGATGCGGTGTCACTGGAAACCCAAATCGATCAAAAAGTAGGACTTAATTTCATCAATAAGCGACATTTTTTAAATAATTGATAACATAATATCAAAATTTACTAATAATGGATAAAAAAACACTTGAATAAACATTGACATTTTCAATGTCAAATCTGGGAAACTGTTCCGTTCAGAATGTCATCAAAAGCACGAACTTTACAGGTACTATTTTGAAAATGGTATATTGAAAAACTTTGAAAACGTCAATAATGATCAACAAGGTATGATTGACAAAATGATTAAGTTTCACTGAATACCCAAATCAATTTCTTACTGGGAATATTTATTTTGATGACTGAAGCTAATTGATTTTGTACTACCTGCTTATATCACGAAACCAAAAAAGAGAGACATAATATGTAAGAAATATAACTGAATATATAAAAAGATCTAACAATAAATTACTAGTTATTTTCATGAAGGTTGTACAATGGCAATTAAATTCCGAATATCTTCTGACGTTCTTTTGATTCTTTATTATTATTTTCTTTCGGCCATATTGTATCCTTTGCAAAAAACAATATTTATAATAATATGATGTAATTGTAAATGTAAATATCTACTTTATATGACAACACATTAAAGTGCAAATTGGGCTTCTGTACTGTAGTGGGTATATATATGTAGAACGAGGTAATAGATCGCCAAAATGTTTCGCGTTACCTAACTGAGACATTTATTTACCCAAAGGTGACAGTGATAGACAACGATAAAGTGTTGTCCAACAGACAATGTCAGTCTTACAACGATCCTCACATTACCACTTTTGATGGAAGACTTTACCACTACATGAATATTGGCGAATATGTATTATACAGAAATGATAAAGGTCCTTACTGGGTAAGATAACAAGCATGTACAAGTTTTAATACATCAATCTTTTAAGCAACATAAGACCCATATTTGGTCATGAAATTTTCTTTTATCATTTAGTGTTGCACGATTCCAGTGTTGTGTACATAATTGCTTAGCAAAAATGTTTGTTTAGATAAAAAGACGAAAAAGATGTGACATCAGCCGTCAAGAAAGTCTAAGTCAGGTTGCCTTCCGACTTCCAACAATGGACAAGGATCGACACTAAAGAGCTGGCTAGATTGGCTAGATGCCCCATGTCTCAAAGCTTTTCATTCTTAGCACAGATAGTAAGACATGCGAAAACATTCATAATCTGAACTTTTTGTAGGTCCATACATTGTTGACAAACTGCGGATTTGGATGGACTGGATCGGCATGTCATTGTGGAATAGCTGTAAGAAGCCGACAGTCTTTGTTTGTTCTACGTACATGTTCAAAGATTTCAAGAACGAATAAATATCTGCTAAACGTACCGTTAACCAAGCTGACCAGTTGTGATGATAGTGATCTTGAAATTGTCCAGACTCATAACGACTACAAGGTCTGCACATGTTTATATACAAATTTAAAAAAACTTTCAATTGATCATGTTTATTCCTGCCTTGTTTAGCAAAATGCCATATAAAGACTGGTCAGATATAACAGGCTACAAAAATGTTTAAACGACATTTGTTATCCATTAATTGGTCATTTCAATAAAAATGGTGAATCTACTCAGGAATATCCCTGTTTGAAAATATGAGGACACTTATTATGTCTCCTTGACAATTTTAGATAATTCTGCCAATTGGAACAGAGATTCATTTTACAATTTCGTCATGGTCAAGGTTTATTGGAGGTGTAACCATAAAACCATCAGTAAATGACATTAACAATGCAAAAGGTCTGTGTGGAGTTCCGAGTACTTTGAAGGATCCATTAGATGATTATACACACCGGCAACTTGGACCAGTTGAAAACGACCAATCATTTGGAGATTCGTGGAGGTATATGTTTTTAATAAAATTTGATATTGCATGGTGCAATAAGTCTTGACTTTGGCCCAAAATTGTAAGTTTTTAAATAATAAACAGAATATGCTCTTTTAAATACAAAATGCATCCTTGAATAAAGTAATCATTGACAAAGCGTCAACAATTCTTGCAAATATTGGCCAACTATTCATACATCATTAAATTCAAGATAGGACGTGAATTTGTAAGATAGTACTTGGTCCAAAACACGCGCGACCAAATTTCTTTTTTTATATTTTGAATATTTTGACATCGTTAAATGTATGTAAATATCGAGATCAGTCGCGACTGCGACTTACATTTTCTTTACATGTCTTTTCGCTAAATATGCTGAATGAGAAATTTTTTTGTACGATCTCCGTTATATTTTACTGTACTTTTTTTAGAAACCCTTTTAAATGGCATAAATTTTGAGGCCAAAAATAGGTCTAATCATACTTTGTCCTTTTTTTCTAATTACATGTATGCTTTTTTAAATCCCGAAGGCTATGGAACAGATGGTTTTGGAATAAGGAAGGCTGTATATAATTCAAACAATATGTGTTGTAAAGAAAGAGAAAATTTAGAATTCCTTTACAAAAATAAATAGATTGGTTAAAAATCCTTGCACGCAATATGTTTATTCCGGTCTCACATTCGGAATATATTTGTATTACCATTATTCAGCCAATTGTGAAAGGGACTATCAACTGGTATTTGTCAGGTTTAACAACGCATGATTTGTCTTTTTATCGTCATCGATCACTTTACTCGAAATAGCATTATCTTGTTTATTGCCAATATATCATGTTTATTTCATTACAATCTACAAAGAATAGATATTTCATTGGTGTAATTGAAAAAATAAATAAGCAAAACGGTGGTTGAAAATGTCAAGTTGAACCCCTCATGTAATCACCAGTTGTAAGGGTTATTGTTCAAAGTTGAACAGGTCGCAAACACTAACTTTAACGGATATGAATATATTAGCATTATAATATTCCCGCCAGACAAAGAAATGTTTACATAACATTACGCTCGGGTTGATCAACCAATCAATTCAATGAGTCTCTAGGCATGATGGACTACTACAATGTAGTATGCGAACACGTGTTAAAGAGCGAAAATATGCCAAAAATTTGTATCATCGGTGGAAATTAACACACCAAAACATAAATATTTATGACACAAATTAATAATTGCATTCTCAGAATTTTGAACATACAAAGCATAATAGAGAAAAGGGGTTACGAATTAGGTCTGTTTTTCTTAGTTTGTTCATTTACGCCGGAGGACGCTATAGGTATTTGAATTTGAACCAGGTCAATCCACTATAAACACATGCTAACAGAAATCTATCACAGGATTAGATGATCACTCAACCAATTTACCTAAAACAAAAAACTTAAGCATACTAAATTCAATATCTTTATTGTCACATCATAACTTAGTCAAAAATTATTTTTAGCAAACAAGAATAAATAAATGACTCTCGGTTAAATGATAAAGTGACAGAAAATTTCAGCAAAATGATCGTTGTGTTCGTCCGTCCGTCTGTTTGTTTGTACTTTCGTGTTTCTTAGCTGTGGCTGTATCCCATTCTTATATAATGCCATTTTACATGTACCTCCTATTTTTATTCCATATGACAGTTGGAGGTTATAGATTTTTCCTTTATAGGAGAATCTATTACTTAGAGAACGTTGCTCAAAAGTTTTCCCTACACGTCTAGAAACTGAAATTGAATTATTCTAATATCACGAGTGTTGTGAATGTTTTACTTTGTTCGGTAGCGTTAGATGGACATTCTTTTTGGTATTAAATTGTGTGATGTTTTATTTAACTTAGCCCAACTTTTAAAGAACGGCAGACTGCATAAGAAAAAGACAACAATAGCTCTCCTGTTCAGTCACATTCAATATTTTCTTCGAAATTCACATTAGTCTTGAAATCTATGAATTAAGTAAAAGTACAAATTATTAATGAACAATGTCGGGTCCAGCCCCTGGCAAAGGGCTCAAAGCGCTTACCAGATGCATTTTCCAAGAGACTGACTGGAGCCGTTCATCTTGTTAGTCAAAAGCCAGCATAATATTCTTTTGGATTTCGATTGGAGAGCGTGAACATATGACAAAGAATTAATTTTCCGTCCCACAAATCCTTACTTTTTCAGGTGGCAGTCAAAGCCCGTTGCAATTTTGTGTTCTAACACACCCACGTATGATAATTTTATTATAGTAGGAATTGTTCTCGTCCTAAATATGCAATTTAATTAAGTTGAAATCAGTTATAATCAAACATAGATATCCTAAATAAAATAAATGCGATGTGTTACTGTGGGAAATATTAATGATAAATTCCAGACATTTAAAGTTACATAGAAAAGAATTTTAAAACAAATTATATTTGATGTCTAATTTTGAGTTTTTAGTAAGCGCTATTTCCAAGAGGGGGTGGTAGGCGAATAAAGAGAACCAATGGGTGGGTAGTTTGATGTCAAATCATGCTCTTTATGCCAAAGAACCCTGCAGTTGATTGATTATAGAAGAGAAGTGACCAAAATGAGTGGTATATAATTTGTATATTATTTGTCAGCGTATCCATGTTTGCGACATGTGCCCAGAGCTTTAGATGGTATATGCTTCTGATCAAACACTGGTCGCTATCGCCATGCTATAAGTGAAATTTGTACATTTTTCCCAAACGACATTCCAGTTATTTAACAAGAAGTATAAACACTAGCTCCGAATAGAAAATATCTCTATAAAATGCCCGGGAAATAAATTTGATTTAGTCTTTGATATGCGATGACAAACAATGCATTAATTCGTGTTTAGTGTTACTCACGTGTGATTTCATTTTATTATTCAAATAATCCTCTTTTAAGGGGTTTAAATATACCCGTTACTTGTTACACAAACTAAATTGTAATTCAATTTCTACCTCAATACAAAAGCAATTGTTAATCTCAGCATGCAAAATGTGAAATGTGCTATATAGAAGCTTTTTATGATATTTAAGAGAATTCAATTTAAATTCATAGTTCCAGGACTTCAATAAACTTTGGTTTCATTCTGTATTTTGTCCGTGTAATTCGCCCGTAGTAAACACGTAGTTGTCCACAACGCATTGCAACCCATTGGCGCGATTGGTCAATTTATATGATGCAATGTTTATAAACACAGTATGCTAATATATTCTGTCGTCATTATTGTAGTGGCCGCGACCTGTTGAAAGAAATAAACAAACAGGATCAATGGAAATGTTATTTGATAATTTGGAATTTTAGTCAAATGTTTTATCTCATTTATTGGGAACATCCGTTTTTAATTGCACCTCCTTTAAAGATGCTTCTATTCAGAGCCACAATTTTAGGGTTGATTGATATTAAATGAAAAATTTTGCAGAATATCTTCTGAGATGGTTGATGAACAACTGTTTATTCCTGAGCCAGAATTTACAACAAACATTTATACTGTCAATACCGAAAACGCTGCGGAAGCTAGTAGCCCACGTTATTGTTCTTGTGAAGACGAGGCTGGCAGCACGGACAATTTTCAAGATTTCAATACCATACAATGCAATCTAACGGAGAGTACCGAATTATGTACCGTTTCATCTGGAAATAATGAAAATACAATCAATTCCTTTTACACAACATGTTTAAGCTCTGGTAGGAAAAAGAGATCAACGGGATCGCATAAAATTATTCGTCGAAGTTATATCGATGAAGACAATGATGATGTAATCGATTTTCAGCCGTTAACTTATGACGATGAAAGTGGAAACACAAATGTGTCGGTATGTTTGACAATGAAGTAAACAATACCTTAATGTAGTGTTAAAAAAACTTGCCATACCAATTCCTGTGCATGTGAAGGACAATGTCAGCATTTAATAAACTTCTGTATTTTTTAAATAAATTCCCATAGTTTGCCCATATCTTTTAAGCATTGTAACATTTTTATTTTGAAACCACTGGGTCGATGCCATTGCTGGTGGAACAAAAGTCCAAATGATATTCACTATCCCTCTATCCCTAGTCGGACGTCTCGGGCATGGATTTTACCACATTTTACATTACAGAAATTTTGTTCTAATGCTACTGATAAGAGGTAACACCTTGGAATATGCATAAAGCATATCAAAATTTATATTAATTCATAATTGTTAAAATTGTATTTTATAGCTCATAAATGTTCATTGGCACGAAAGTAACTGAAATCCTTAGATCGTTTTTGTTACATTTAAGACTGTAATAATGCATATTATTTACTTTAGTTAACATTTTCGTGAACCAGACAATATTTAATATATCTGTTTTAATTGCAGGCTTCGAAAGGTTTTAGGAACGGCTGGACAAAAGAGTCAGCATATCAAACATGTACCGAAAGTATCAGAAACATACTACCCCCAGAACTGTACAATGAATTTGTTGATTTACAAGAATCCAATTACATTGAATCGTGCGTTAATGATATCGAGGTTTGAAATATTTATTATATTCCGATACAAACGGCAGTTTTGACACAATCCATTTACATCTTTGATTTCCAAGAGAAAATATTTTAAATGAATGCGTTTTGTTTTGTAGATTACAACAGTTCCAAAATTATATTTCCATTATTGAAGTTTAAAAGCAATTGCTCCACGTCTTCAAGTTTTCTTTTATGCAGCTAAAAAGTGAAAGCAAACATTAAGCACGAAAATATTTGATGATACCATTAATTTATCCAAAAAAAAAACAAAAAACTACACTGTTTCTATAGCTGAAAGGTTGACGATTTATCATAAATTAAAAAAAAAATACTAATTTATTATTCGAAGTTTTGCTTGGTGTTTATAATAGCGTATGCGTGAAACAAAAAATATGCTACATTTCAGTTAGTTGGTGACAATCTTTTTCTAACGGATACGATTGCTGCTATGGTGACTTACATTACTAATGAACTGAGGAGGAACGAGTCATTATTCTATAATAAAACAGCCGATGGATCACAGACATTGCTAGAATACATCACAAGTGCATTGTGTCCAAACAATTGTAATGGAAATGGTATATGCAAATTAGGTATTTGTCGACAGAACTCACATTATTTGAATTTCGTCGTTTTTATACGCGAACATTCATGAGATTGAAGTTTTGGAATACAGCTATATATATATACTTTTATGCTATGTTCTGAGATCAACTGAGCCAAAAGGTCATTTTAGCTTTTTCCATAAATTTAATTTGCGTCTGTCGTTTATTCACATTTACCTTGAGTTTGCCCTAGAAACCGCTTGGCTGATAAAAACTTAGTTGAAATTGTCCTTAGGTCGCTTCTACAAAAATCCGCACATTAACCAAAATGGCTGCGGTAACAAAAAAAAGAGAAATACAAAAAGAAAGAAAAACATAAATTCAATCTTTAAACAGCAAAACTTTAGTAAAATGTGCTGTAGAGGATCATCTACCAAAATGATATCCTATATATCCCAACAATGAAAGATAGACAAAAATTTTCTTAGTCTGAAACGGCCAAGCTTCAGTGAAATTTTCTTTAGACAGTTCTCTACAAATTGATATACGGCATCCCAACAGTTGAAACAAGATATCCACCACAGCTTGATTTACATCGAATAGGACCTTATGGGAAAATCACTAAAAATATATTTGTCTGGAAATACTGCGCCGATTGAATAGGTGGAATGGTCCTCAGGTTGCTCTCTTATTGCAAACCATGATGAACGTCTTTACTTAAGATCAAAGTATGCCAATTAATTCTTTTAAAATCTTGTCCTCTGAAATGGTTGAGCACACAAGAAGCGAAGTGCAGTAACCCTCTGTTGGTCTGCTTTCTGAATTTTATCCGACTTGAGCCTCGACCATCCAAGATGACTGAACTTAGTTTAACAGAGGACATTTACTCAAAAATATTCGTCAAATGCTGCTGAGCTCATTGGAACTAAACATTGGTGGAATGGATACTATATGCATTCCTACTGACTGGCAAAGATGGCTGCCACTGATGAACTTATTTAACATTGGATCATACGGGAAATTTGTTAAAACATCTTTTTGTCTAAAACTGATGAGCTGAATGTAACCTAACGTTGTTGAAATAAAGGTATGATGACAACCGTCTAAAAATACAAAATCAACAATGTTGAATTACAAACATCTAATGTGGAAAAATTCTTCGGTCAAACACTTATGTTTGCTGTTAATAAAAATAAAAAATTTCTACAAGAAAAGCTGCCTCTGAAACTGTTGAGCCAATAGGAATCCAAGAATAGTATAAAGGTTCAAAGGTGGTCCCCTCTCAGAATTTTATCTAACATGCCTACTGTGCAAACAAAATTGCTGAACTTTTTTAACCCTAAATTCTCCACGTGAAATTTGTTTTGTCTAAAACTGCTCAACCAAAGGAAATCATTCTTTGATGGAATTTACCTAGACGGTCCCCTATCGAGAATTATCCAGATTCCCTGCAAACAAGCCGAAAAGACCTACACATCCGAAATAAGTTTAACGTGACACTCGTGGAAAATCATCCTATAATCTTCTTGTCTATGAAGGCTGAGTCAAATAGATCGAATTTTTTGTAAAATGGTCATTAGTTGGCGCTCTACCTGAATTACTGTACAGCTTAACCACGAAGATGGCCATCGCAGTCGAACTTAGTAAAACTATGGATAAATAAATTAAGAATAGTCATTGAATGGTACCCTACAAAATTTGTTTGCATGGTATTTTTGCAAACAAAATGGTTATTAGGCCAAATATGAAGGTACATGTAGGGTTAGATGTGTGATGTTGACGCCTGGAAGCCTCTAGATGTGAACTTAATAACATAAAGTTCAAGACCTTACTCAAAATCTATAATTCTATTTTCAACAAAAATAACATGCCATTCATTTTTAGCTATTTCAATATTCACAAAATATTCAGTGTGACTGAGAATTAAATATACCAAACAGAAAGCAAGTATTATTCGTTACGTGTAGTAATTGTATTTAAAAGACAGACGTCATAACTAACAAAAACTTTTAAATTCTTAGGTATATGTAAATGCAACGATGGCTTTACTGGTCCAAACTGTTCGATTTCTATTTCTGTACCACCAGCAAACATTATTATACCTTCCAATGGTTTATGTAGCACAAGAACTAGGTCCTGTTTGAGAACAAATGTATTCGGAGATTTCCAGTCTACAACTATCTGGTACAACATTAGACATTTTACGGTACGTTGTTATTTATATCAAAGTCTTTAGTTTTGTTATTTAGGTAGTTACAATTATCAGTGTATAGATACATTAAAAGAATCATAACTTGTGTCTCTTCTATGTTTGCATTTCGTTTTATTTTGTTGACCACAGTCTTGTTTGTCTTCCAGCTTAACGATATCTGTCTGCCCCTTTGGTATCTTCGAATTCCTTTTTCGTGTTTTTACATCTGCATGAAAATTAACGTACAAATTCGAGAGCCGCTTTTCTCTTTAATGTAAATAAATTGGCCACCAAACCAATACCTTAACATAAAAATTTGATAAATGTTTTTGTCTGTCAATGAAAAATTTATGGAAAATGCATGGAATTCTATATATAGCAATTAATATATTAAAATAAGGGGATAACGTTCTTTACCTATTTTTACACTAATTTAATCCAATGGAGACCAACAATTCTTTGATTTATTCATCGAAAAGAAAGGTAATGCTGACCCTTTCAGAGATACTGGTTTTCTATTCTTGTCTTCGTTTATTTCTGAATGTTTTTACAGTGTTTTCTTAGATTTGAATATTTGACATTGCCTTCCCACTTCTTAAGTCCTTGTGTTTCCGTACTTGGTTTTATTACAAACTGCGTTAACCAGGATTAAAACTAAAATGACACATTCTAAATAAATTGACTATTTACTAAAAAGAGACAATCAAAACATATTGCAGTCAAAAACATTTTAATCATCCACAATATACAATATGATGTATTGTTTGGTTTTATGTATACATTTAAATTTCTCACATCTGGGCTAATGGTATCCATGGTTTTCACGGATCGAGATTTCTCTTTCTCTAATTCTTTTATAATTTTCACACTCCTCGACCGGTGTTGGAAATGTTTTT
>JARWCS010227021.1:0-13630 GCA_034783895.1 Geukensia demissa
ATGCACCTTTTATAAAATAAATAAGCTTAAAGTCGAAGAAATGTTGAACCTGATTTGGTGGTATACAAAGGTCAACGATCACACTTTCTTATTGTTATCAACTTTCGTGATAAGTATTTATATTTTTGTACGTATTTCAAGTGTTAAACTTTAAACGGTTTGTGTTTTACCAAACAAACATTGGAGTTGAAGACTATGTTAACGTTTTATTTTTGGATTTTTTGGCAATAAAAGCTGTGTAAACATAATCAAAAACCGAAAAGGGAATTATGACAAACCTAGTGCCTATTCATTTCAGCAGGGATAAAAATTATATTTTTGCATGAAAGATATCAGAAAAGATATCGAGAACTGAAGCCGTCTTCACAGGACTATAATAAGCACAAAATTTGTATGGTTTATATTCTAAAATATAATTACTTTCCTTTCACTCTCATGTCTAAATGAGTCAGTTCAAGGAGGTTAGAGATAAAAAAAGGGGTTTTAATTTTATTTTTTTTTAATTTATTTACTACCTCAAGCACTGCTGACGATTGTCAATTTTTGTATTTTGTTATACATTGATTACTACAACTGGGTGTTTGCCTTTGGTGATGAACTGTAGCATTCTAAGTCCAGTAGTCAGATGTTATCCTGACAAGATATATTTCATTAAGCCTTTAAATTTCCCGTTCAAATGCAGTAAAAAATACACTTTATTTCTTAACAGACTTAAACCTCAGCTTAGCTTGGACTCTTTTATCCTGTCTTTTATTAAGACTGTTGTTAGTCTTGATGTTTGGACTAATTAATTGTCATTGTATTTTTATTAAAAATATAAACATGTTTCTTTGAAAAGATTATCCTGTGTTACTACAAACAGATAAAATACAGTTGAAATTAAGTATCTTGACTTGAATATCTATAAAAATATTTTATTTGTAATAAAAGTTTTATTTTTTTTAAACAGAACCTCCATATCTTATTAAGACGGTCAATACAGAAATTTCACAGAAATCTGTATTTTTGCCCAGACTAAGGCCATAATTCGGACAACAATGGTGTTATCATGATAAATTATTCTAAACATAAGAATTTAAAAGTAATTTTTATTATTTAAAACAAAATTCATCGTACGTTGGCATCCAAATTAAAAAAAAGAGATGATCATCTATCTAAATTGTATCGGTCACCCCCATCGAACAACCAAAATGACCACCACAGCCGTTTAACATAGAAAATTTACTTCTAGATATTCTTGTTTAAAACTCCTTAGCCAATTCGAATCAAAATTTTTGTGGAATGCTTCCTATATATAGATATTTACCAAAATTGTGTCCGGCATGTCAACCAACTAATCAAGATGATCCTCACTTACAGCCGAACGTAGAAACATAAGTGACTCCCATTTAAAATCTTCTTAATTGAAACTTTTTTTGCCAATTGAAATAAAACTTTGAATGGTCTTTAGTCCCCATCAGAACTCTATCCGACATGCCCACTTAGCAGAACTAAGCTCATCAAAGCTTAATAAACAACCCTATGGGAAATTCACTTAAAATGTTCTTGTCTGAAACGCACAGCTAATTGAACCAAACTTTGTTGGGAACTATTTTCAATGGTCCTTTTCTCCGAATTGTATTCGGCCTAGCCAACAAGCAACTACGATGAATATCATATTAAACGTAGTTTAACATGGGATCTTATGGAAAATTCACTTATCAATCTCTCCACCCCTTTCTGATAATTTTTTTTGTCTCTTACTAATGAGCCAATGGGAATCAAATTTTAGTGAAATGGTCTGTAGGTGGTCAAAATACCAGAATTGTATCCGGCATATTACCTTCCAGCTAAGATGGCCATGACAGCCACGCTTGTTCTTATGGGGAATTTACTAAATCTTGTCTGAAACGACTAAACTATTTGCTAAAAAGTTATAGAGTTGTCCTCTACCCAACCTACGTCCAGCATTCCTTCCTGGCAAAAGGACAATCCTGCGAGCGATACAAGTATCATTTATAACTATTCTAACCTTTCTGTTTTGCAATCAAACATAAAACATAGGAAAATGCTTGTCAGATAAGACAAAAATCTCCATAAATTGCGAAAGATCTTATGAATTAATTCTACTATGGAAGCTGATATAACAAGGAATTCGAAGACACCAAAAGGACAAACAGAAACCGTTAGAAGACAAGAAAAGACCATGGCCAACAAAATGAAACGAAATACAAACAGAATACACAACACTACACTGAAAACAAAAGCTGGAGCAACACGAACCCTACAAAAACCAGGGTGAGTTCAGGTGCTCCGGAAGGGTAATATATAGATGCAAGGTAAGATAGAATAGAATAGATACCAGCGTTTTAAAATAAACTATGATAAACTATGTTTATTTTTTAATCTGAGGATTTTCCTTAGTACAAAGGAAACTTTCATGTCATACCAATCTTCAGTTTCATAACATATCTTAAATTGAAAATTTCAACATATCATTGAGTTTTCCTCAAGTGTTAGAAACCGGGCTAATTGATTGGTTCATTTTGGAGTTAAGGAGAAAGTTGAGGAATACCTCAAACTCAGATGAAGCTAGGCAATATTTTAATAAAAGTAGTTAAAATAGGTCGAACGATGCTGTCAACACATATTTCGGCAAAGATATTGCCACCAGAACGTTTAGAAATATTCTTCACTACAGTCGCTTACAGTTTCTTGAATGGTAGTTTCCATTGAGACTTTTTTTAAGTAGGGGCACACACATTTTTGCACGACAAATCTGAATGTTCAAATCCTTCTAGGTTATGTTGGACAAATTTGTCTTAAACTCACACATTTTCTCCTATTTTTATATAACACATATATTTTTGAAAAAAAAAATCCGCTCCTATTCTTTGGCTGAAAAATATAATCTGACCGAGATGGAAAAAAAAATAAATAATCAACATGCTGTTTGAAAAAAAATAATCCGGCTGACAAAATTTTCTTGTGTATTATGCATTAAAATAGTTTTTGTACGCTGAAAAATTATCAGATCGAGACACAAATTCCTGTCACCCACACAAAAATCAAATTATTAGTGACATAATGTAAACTAAACTGGTTGAGTAATGTCCTAGTCACCAGAAATATTCCCATTTTCAACAATATGTTACACTTTGGAATATGTATTTAGAGCCATTCGCATATACCATAATATTTATTTGGATTTTGTCTTATCTGAGGTTGTTTGTTAAATAACCTTCAAAGAAGCATTGAGCCTTTCGCGAAAGGTTGTTCTAGAACTATGTTCTAGATGTTTAAATAGTATCTAGCAATACAGGTAAAATCCCACAACGGTATTTGAATACGGGTTGGGGATCAGGCGCACTTGCAGCATATTGAAAAGGTTAAATGCGGTCAGGAACTGCAGGAAGAAGAAGGAGAAGAAGGAGAAAAGAAGATGAAGAAAAAGAAGTAGAAGAAGAAAAAGAAGACAGAAAAGAAGAAGAAGAAAAAGAAAAAGAAGAAGAAGGAGAATTCTCTTTCATTAACTAGCACTGGTAGATGCCGATGGTTTACCTGTTAGTCCATAAGTCTATCACCCTCCAGATATTCAGCTCTGCAGGACTGATATGATATCAGTTTTACTTGTGATGTATTGATACTTTAAATTTGTTATAGCTTAATGTAATTAAACTTATTTAAGTCTTGTCCATTATTTCCAGGTACACTTGGACGGATTTAGCTGGTTTTTTAAATGTTTTATTATGTTTTGGCCTTGTCAAATGATTTGTTAATATTTTGGTCTCATTCTAAACTGATAGTGTTTATCATGCGTGTTCATTATGTTCAAATATGCCAAAATAAGTAGTTGGTCAGGTCGTTTGTATTTATTTCAATGTTTGCACTACTCCAAGTGAAGAAATGAAACGATTACAAATAAAGACATAACCAGAATTCAACAACTTTGTGACCGTGAATGTCCACAGTGAAATGATTTTCCACACTAAAAATCGAAGCAAAATACAAAATTACCAATGTTAAATATATGGAAAATTTAAGTAACTATGCTATATGTACATTTCAAGGAGTAACCTGTCATCAGTAGCATTAGAACCGAAATATAGGAAGTCAAAGATTCAAATATAGCAAAAGAAGCACTCAAATCCAAACAATGATAGAAAACAATGAAGAAACGGCCATTTTAATATATTGTCCTTATTTTTCAAAGTGCAAGTGAAAAATACAACAATGAAGAAATAGTGTCCTAATTTTTCAAAGCGCAAGTGAAAAACAGAAAAATGATAAAACTCTGAAAAAGTAATTAACTCAAAGTGAATAAATAAAATATACTTACCGTATTGTCAGAATTCATTGAATATTAATTAATATGTTATAATCCGTAATATGATTAAAATGCTCTGTTAAAAATATAATTAATACATAACAGGAAATTTTAATTCATAATTCAAACAACTCATTTCCCGAGTGATTGAAGTGATGTTTCGATTTTGAAATTAAGTGAATTACTTCCGGGAAGTTTATCTATTGTCTGGACTTTTACATTATATTAATATATAAAAACATTTCGTGCAAGGTTAAAAAACAAGAAACTTGTAATTTGATGAGAAGAAAATACATATTTTAAAAATGAATTTTACGTCAAATTATGCATTTTCCGAATACGAAAAAGCTATATTTGGGTTGCTTGTGGTCTTTAGACATAGGTCTTCGCATTTTTTTGTCGTCTGTTTGCAGTATGCATGCAGTTATTTTTAATTCTCATTCATTTTTGCAGTTTCCATACTGAACAGCACAATGTCATAATATTGAGGTATTGATTGATTTATTTATTGTTGCTTAACGTCCAGATGCAAGTATTTCATTCATATTCAGGTCAAGAAAAATGTATCAAACAATAAATCATGAATGGGGTAGGATGGGGGTTAGGCCCAAAAATTTTTTAGCCAGAGGATGCCAAATTGGGAATGTTTGAGTAGGGCGGGAGATTCAGTCTGAGCAACTGGCCAACAATTGATTACTAATCACGAGCTGCTGCAAATGGATCTTAAAACTGCTGAGGGCGTGGTATTCTCTAAACACAGGGCACGTTGGAAACGGTACCGTCAGAGACCTGAGTTAATGATTTATTAAGCACTATAAGAGGAGTTCTACTACGTTAACTCCGGTTACTCTCGGAGTAGTCGATTGTTTATAAATCCCAACCCGCCTTCAGCAGGGGTTTTACCTACTGGCGGAGATACCGAACGGAATATTTCTATAACCCGGCCGCAATCGGAGGTAATAGGGTATTGAAGTAAGCAGGCAGTATTCGGAATAGATCATCTACATCACACCACAAACCACGCAAATACAACAGAGGAAGGTAGTTAGCTCTGTAAGATTTAAACAAAAGATTATGTCGACATAGGTGTATGCGTCAAATCATAACTACTATTTCGTCGAGAAAATAGAAGTGAAACAATATTTCTATTTGACTTAGTTTTATGTATTTACTTTTGATAAATGTTTGATATATTCAGTGAAACTAGCCTTTGAAACCAAAATATACTGACACGTAAAGTTTTGTGCTAGTTAAGGGGTGAGGTTGTGGCCTGTTAAGGATGATAACTCTTAAGATCAGTTGTGAATTTCTCCAAAACGTTTAATGTTCTCGGTTATAAATAGAAATAAATGGAATAAATTATATTTTTCTTATATTTTCGGAAATGTTAAAATTTGATTGTTTTAAGAAATTAGCGAAGAAAATCTGACGATTTCCATTTAAAGACATTATTGTAGCGTGTCTTATTTGGAACAATTCATGGAATGGAATGATTACGGTTAACGTCAAGTATGGCGTAAAACTTTTCAATTTTTCACAAATTGACGACCCTTCTTTATTCTGTTAAATGATTCCTCCTCTGCCGGATATCGGTGCTGATCTGTCTTAGAATGTCAAAAAATCAATAACTGCATTGGTGATTATAGAATTATCATACGTTCAAGTGGACTGCGACTGATAATTTCACCAGTGATGATGTCAAAACTTTCTGAGATTGGAATATTTCATTGTCATTCATATAATTATATGAAAACTAATAACTCTCTGATCCTAGGCAATACTTATTGACTCAAGTTCACCCGAGTAGCTTCACATTACTCCGTCTTTTCAACCTTGAATATAGAAGCCAGGATTGAAAGACATTTTCATCAAAATGTCAGAGGAACTTCAAAATAAAACTAAATGTTGTTGTATCTTTTTATATACATTTTTGGTTTGAAAATTTATACATATGATAAACTAAATGCTGAGTTTTAAAACTATTCGGACGTTTTCTTCACCCTTTGAGACATTTCAGTTACTTTTATTCCAACACGATAGTGGAAATTTGCTCATATGCAAATGAAAGAATACGGGGTTAATGTCAGAGAGACTGCACTCCAACCACGAGATAAACAGAGGAAATTTTGCAGTTCTAAAAGTCTTCGCAAGCCCTCCAACAAGGCTGGAATACTACTCCGTGTGAATGCTATAAATACATCGCAAAACAAAAACAGACCAACTACAAAATACAAGATTACTAATATTGAAATAAATACTAGTATGGTGAATTTCGATATGCTAGATGTACATTTCAGGAAGTTACCTACCATCAGTTACATTAGAACAAAAAACATAGAAAGTCCGTGATCTGAATACAGCAAGGGGAGCACTAACATCCAAAACAGTTAGAAATAGGAAACCAACTCCAGCGTTATAGACAACTACTTTAGTTCACCAAACGAATTTTTTTCCTGAACAAAAGTGAATCAAGTGTATCAAAAGTTTTTGGAATTACAATCAAATTTAGTTAAATGTAGTTAAAAATTATTTTTTACTTGAGATGAAAAATTTCCAATAGGGCGTAATGATAAATGTTTTGACTTTGGAAATATGCTCCATTTTGTGGGTGCAATGAACCAATGGCCTCAGGTAAAAAATATGATAATTTTTTTGGAGGGGGGTATGACAGATTCCAACATTTTAGTGCATAAACAACACTGATCAATTATGATATCCAAATTTTAAAAGCGATCGACTATAAGATCATTACTGATATAAGATATATTTATATTTAAGATAAGTTCTTCTTGGTGAACTTCTAATGCAAATTTTTAAACTCTGGATTATTTAGCTGAACATCATCTAAATATTTAAGAAAAATATTAAACTCGTCCATAAAATTCTGTTTGGAAGTGTCCTTTTGAATCATTGCAATAAAATGAGATTCATAACAATATAGAAATAAATCTTCAATGATGAGCGCAGTTTGTTCTCATTGGTATGCTCAACTATCTTCCGATAGACCGTGTTGCCAAATCATATATAACATATTATCAAGAAGAAATTCGACCGCTGTTTTTTAAATTTTAATTTCTGTAGTCTCCATAGTACACAATGTTACAAATAAGGTCCTTTCGCTAAGGGATTTCTGGCTTTTGTATATGTCTTTGTATGATGTTCAATTGACAGAACTGGATAATTTTCTATGTTTTGATTGATGTAATGATGTTTTGGGGATCCGGGTGGCCATTGGTTTAAGTGATTGATTTAAAGACAAAAGGCTATCAATAATACAGTGCGATTTCAATCCTAGCTTTGTACTATACAAACAGGGTGAAGGTTCATTGGGCATAAGGCATTACTTTTATTTTGTTAATTCATTCAAAGGTCGCGAATTCTTTCTGGGTACATGTTTCCTCTACCAATTAACTGGCCGGCACAATATACTGAAATTTGAATTTTTTTGTGGATTTTTGAATTTTCTTTTGTGTCACGCTTCGTTTCTTGCAGACTGTCTTGAAATGCAAAGGAATGATCAGGTCCGCAAAATTTGTTTTCTGGAAAGTTATTAGAATATTCATGGTTTTTTTACCTATAGGCATTTTTCCATATACGACTTTGCTTTTGAAAGGAAATGTTACATTACGAAACGGATGATTTAACGTACCTGGTCTAATCAGCCTTACCACAAAATTACTGTAAAACGGGTACACGACTTTCCGCCTGAACGCAATTCCTTGCAAGGCGCTAAATTTAAGAACTTGTTTCGTGCCCCATGGAAATCACGAACAGCTCTTCCTATTTGTGGCCCCTGGCGGGTCCGATGAAGGTAAATGCAGAAAAGTTGAGGATTGTGTCTATCTGGCATAGAATTTTTGTATTTCTTCTTTTAAACAATGTTCATTGGGTTGATATATGCTATATATTTTGTTTTGTTTTTAATTTATTCATCTAGCATAATTCGGGAATTTTTACATACTTGCTATATTTTAAGAAGGCTTCCGACTTGGTAAACAATTTCCTATTCTTTTTTTAAGGTCCTCTTAAGGCTTTTAAATCTAAATGATTTAATTTCGCCAGCTTTTCATGGAGATGCCTTACGGTCTAATTGACATTTATTCCACGATTTCTTTTATATTTGTTCTTCTGCCTCTCTATTAATGGTAGCTGCTTCAACTAAAGCAAAATGGAGCAACAGCTAGATGAACTTTAAAATGACTGGATTTCCTATTAGTAAAATTCGATACCAGTTGGTCAGTTTAAAATATGATTCATCCACCAAATAAAGCACCCACACTTACTTGAAGGAGCTAGCAGATAACTAGCCATTGGAGGTTTTTTTTAAATTTTAATGTTTCTTTGTTTAAAAATCTTAGTTAAACTTTGATTGGTATCATAAATTAATGGTTAACAAAGTTTCCTATAAAATATGTAACCAATGTGCCAGTTGGCTTTTAATACCCACACCCAATATGAACACCGAATTATGATTTATTTCGGATACACGTAAAATAGGGTGATAGTAAATTATTGTTTGTTCCAAATATTGCTGGTTGTTGTAAAGCATATGTCTAATTATCTTTTATCAAACAGTATATATTGAAACACTTTCTCTTTGAAACCTATTTTATTTTAAAGAATTGGTTCATAACACTGTCTGATTTCACCACAGTTTTGTCATATTTCGTAATACAAAGCGATCTACTATTTAAAAACCAAATAATGAACATATTAACATGAAAGCTTGTGCATAACTGTCAGTGACATTTTGACACAACAAGATATTGAAATGTTATACTATAGAATATTCTCAAAACTTATTGCAAACTAACTGCAATTTTCAGCATAATATGACAGGAGTGAAAGAAATTATTGCATATTACGTAACACGACTCTTTGTATAGCATTGTTATGTTTTCTATAATTTGATATTTCTGTATCTAACATATATTTGATTTTGACATGAAGTCATATACACCTACTCCTTTGAAATGCGCATAGTTGTCAATATTTTTTTGTATTTAGATCAGAGGTTCAAAGGTGAGTAATTTAAATTTGGTAAATAGCATGTGACAGTGACAATATCTTCAGTATGTTTATTATCTTATAAATAATTTTGTCCTTCTAATTTTCTATCCTCGAGTATCTATAACAATAGGAGACGTGGCATGATTGTCCATGAGACAGCCATCCACAAAATAACAGTCGAATTTTAACTACTACAGGTACCAAACAAACACAAAGTAAAATGTCACAAACAAAAGTAAAATCGTTTATCCCTTTAGAACTGTTGATAATTGGCCATTAAAAATTACTATAGATCAGGAACGGTGAAAGATCATGCATCAAGGGTTCCCCGTCTTAGGACAATGCTCCACCAAAAGTGGAGTGCTTGGCTGACGGGGTGCGCAAATATACAACCACTACAGAGGAGACGCTAGCTGTGTTCTGCGAGAAGTAAATGGCCATATTAAGGCATTTGGACCATAATTAACATGTGATCGTTAAAAATACTAGGGTGGTCTAGAAGAATATAATGTAAAAATACCAGAAAAGATTGGAAGTCTTCTAAAAATACTATATTAATTTTTAGTATTTTTTTTGATAATTAAAACATGTTAAAAGATAATTTGTCTACAGATAAAACCGTTATATCTTTTAGAATTATTGAATTAAGAAAGTCACAATTTCCTTATAAACTGTTTGACCACCATTTTTTTATGGTTCGGATACCTAAAGACAAAAACTCCTTTTCATTTAAATGGTAAGTATTCAATTATCAGACAATAAGAGGTGCAATACTACTCCTCACATCAAAGAATCTGTGATAGTTTGATTACTCTCTGTAGAATACTTTCAGAGGAACGATGGTTAAGGTAATTGTACTCTCCTTTTGTACCTTCAAAGTTTAAGTTGTTGCCTAAGTGGGAAAAATAAGTTTGAGGACAACAAAATAAGAGGTGCAGTTCGAAACTAAATAACAAAAAATCTGCGGTAGTAAAGTTAAGTTTTGATGAATAGTTTAGGGGGATCATTGGATTCAGTTACACCAGTGTGGGCGCTGACACGTAGCGATGCAGAAAAGTAGACAGTGATCACTGCTAGTAACATAATTGTAGCAAAAATTCAAATCCAACATATTTTCATAATTAGGTGTACTGTGAGCATTGCTTTACTACATGATATACCGGCTACCATTCCTTTTTGCAGTATATTGACAAAACTATGGCAAAACCCAAATATCTGTGGATCGAAATATAAAATAGAAGGTGCACTATGGCACTATGTAAGAAGTTTCTGTGATAGTTTTACTAAATTTTATTCAGTGGTCCAGGAGGATAAAAGATGGTTACCCCAATGTAATAGAATGGAAAAGTCCACGTGTTGTTATGGGAATCCCCCAGATCTAGAAGAAGGTCACAATGGCACTTGTGGCAGTGATAAAATTATCTATGGATTTTTCATAAAATTTCTTCAAGTGTCAAGGAGAATTTCGGATTAGAGAAGTGAGAAAAAGAGCGGTAAGAGGGTATCATTTAGCGATCTCATTGCTCACACTCCCTTTAGTTTTTAATTGGACATAACAAAAAGGATACTTCAGAATATCAAAAGAAATGCTTATCTATTAGGAAAACTGAAAAAAGAAAAAAACACGTTAAATTTTTCATCTCTGTTCCGCATGTTCAAGAATGATTAGTCTATATGTTAACAAAACTCGGGACACAGATCCATAATGGAGGAACTAGACTCGCTATATGCGCTCTGTACTTTTTCCTCTATTGTTTTTGAAAATTGTCTGTTTTCAGCTTCAATACATGTAGCGCAACATCGTTTGCCTAGAACATCACAAAAATGCACTTTCCTTGTTTTCACAGAATTCAGACAGTTCGGAATTCTTTGGTTTCTTCGTTTATATTCCTCGATATATTTATTATTTACATAAGATTTCTTACAAGTTTTGCAATTCAGGTACTGTGAATAAACCGATGGCAGGTAACACTGATCGCGTGCAAATCTAGCCATTTTACCTTCCGAGAAAACATTATTCATAATGTAGCGTTTTTCTTTTAATTTTGAATCGTCATATAAATTATTTCTTATTCTTTTGGATGTTTGCACTGGCGGTAATATGATTGAGTTCTGTCTAGTTAATAAGTCATACAATTTGTTGACACTCTTGCTGTACAGCCCATCGCGGCCATACTTATTTTCTACATTTCTGAAAGTTGGTTCCCTGTTTGACATTGGACTCCATTCCCTCTCTGGTTTAGGCCTGGATTTTCTTTCCGAAAAACAAAGGCGTGTGTTACTGTTATGTCTCTTAGAAGGAGGCACATGTGTGGGTTCCTTTTGCTGTGAATTTTCCAACAACGCCTCGTCGATTTCATCATTGTTTTGAATGAGATTGTTGGATTTTACAAAAATTGTAGGGAAACGAAGTACTTTTCTGCTGGTCTTTTCCCTTTGATGTATCATATTTCAAGTTTCTTAGAATTGTTGTCTACGCGTCCTCAACTAATCACGCAATTTGCAGCACAATTAATATGAAACGTCCGACTCCGATGCTATGCTGGGTATGGTTTATTGATTTCCAGCTCCATGTATAAATTTTTACAGCATTTGTCCAACCATCGAAAACAGGTTAACAGACTTTAGCATAAGCAAAAATATGTTTCCTAAACAGAAAACCCAAATCCGTAATAAGGTCAAAAAATCACGTCACTCATCTGAAATAAAAAAAGATAAGTTTTAATTGAACTTGTGAAGAAATAACAATGTCTAATTGCAATAAAAAACCAGGCAGCATAAACAAGGTTTATTATAGCAAGTTTATTTTTTTTATTCCTTTTCATTGATGAATTAATGTATGTGTTATTTGGTTTAATCTTATCAAAAACCTACGAACTAACATAGGCTGACATATATAAAACTACCAATTCAAACAATAATTGAATATTTCGAATGGAATTGTTAGCTGGCTTTATTAATACAAACCTGGCAGAATATTTTTGTCAGTAGACCTTGTGTGTTAATTGATTTATATTTAATACAAAACTGTTACACCTATTGAATAGCTTTTAAAAGAATAGTTTATAAATTTTTAAAGAGTATAAAAAAATGATGTTGATTTTTTAAATAAAAAGTTTAAACACATACTATATAATATAGAGATGTAAATAATAATAGTAAATATGTAATAATTTTGTTTAAGACCAATGATATAATGTATTATTCGTTGTCTATCACAAACATGTGACAAAGTGAATCTAGGTACATACTTGAGGGAATATTATACACTGCTATTTTTAATAAAGATATATTAAGATTTCACTTAGGCCGCTCCAAATTAATTAATAGTTTTTCGGATTCGCTCGCTCCTCATATTATAGGTTAAAATACCTGCTCCAATTTTTTTTTCACTTTTACGAAATTTCCATTGTTATTCCTAAAGATAAAAATTAAAATTTGCCCGCTCCCTCCTAAAAAATACAAAATGAAGGAAAAAACTTTAAACTGTAGAATTAGAAACAATTTGGAGTGGCTAATGATGTGGGGATGGTTTGAATCACATTTATTATGTGATTGTCTCGAGTCCATAGTCGATGACATTGATTTTTCTTTGTCTTCCATATTGTTTTATTTATTAATATGTATAACATTTTAGCAGTATTTGCTTAGTTTTGTGTATATATGATTTATTTGTGTTTGGGCGATCTTGTTGACAGGACCTCTACATACCCGCATCCAGGGTGTTCGAGGGGTTCTGACGAAAAAGCAATAAGCACTCATCCCCAATTCAGATTGAAGTTTGACTATTAAATTCTAAAACACTGGACTTTCTGAAATGAAAAAAGTGCCAGGAAATGGCTAGATTGCAGGATATTGCATCTAAAACCCCAGACACGGTCTTGAAGGTCGCTTCGCGAGGTCATCGAACCCCCTTTGTAAATTTCTGACTACGGGGCATGCTTTAGACTCAACAATTTCTTCCGTTTCTTAGGGAGATGATGTATGTCATCCATGGCATTTACCTTATGTCTTCCATTTTTTTAATATATGAAACATGCATACTTATATCAACTTTCTTTTAGCTTGATTTTATCGAAACAAATCTCTATATAATCTACCAAGTAGATAGATAAGGGGTTCTGCTTTTATGTACCTTTTCGTCATAGATTTCGGCGGTGTATGACACATGCAGTATATAAAAATCCACAAAATTCAGATATATATATATATGAAAAGAAAGATATAAAGTAAGTGAAATTCGAAGATACCAAAGGGGCAGACAGAAATCGTTAAATCGGAAGACAGACAAGACCATGGCCAACAAAATGAAAC